>VZTH01014291.1:0-118432 GCA_013397815.1 Aleadryas rufinucha | reverse complement strand
CCTCCTCGTAAAGCAAAGGTTCAAGAATCCATTTACAAAGAAACTACTGGAAAGACTTAGAAAAATCATCTTGCAAGTATTTAGTATTTCCCAAAAGGTTTGGGTAAATTTTTTTGCATGGAAGAATTTATTTATTAAAAAAAACCTAAAAAAATTTAAATATATAGAAATAATTAATTTTTTAAAATGCAATTTAGTTGGCCAAAAATTACTTTGATATTTCAACTAAATTCATCAAAGAATTGCAATTGGTTAATATTTTGGAAATTATTTTCAACATGCAAGCATTCTGATGAAGTGGTTAATTTCAACCCAGACATAAAGCCTATATTTGCTTAGGTGAAACTTAACCTAAACCATCCTATTGTTCCCCTCTGACTGTCTAGGAAACTTCAGTGAGTAGCTCAGGTGCAGATATTGATTGCGTAGATGTCTGTGGCTGCAGGGATAAATCCCATCTGAGTCAGTCAATGGGAAAATAGGTCCCTTTTGTTTAGCAGCACATAACAAGATCCCAGGAGCTTACACATTTTGTTGAAAAAAGTCACAGGATGAGACAAATTGGGACAGACGAGGTTAAAAAAGTTATTCAAGGTCATTTAGCAGCTTAATGGCAGGGCTGAGAGTGGAGCAAGGTCAGTGACTCATTCTCCAAGCCAAATTGCATCCCCTAATTATTTAGGAAGTTTCTTGGCTTTGGGCATGACTGAGAGAGGGGAAAGGCAGGCCCATGGCAAAGGCCTGAACACAGAGGAGACAGGGTGCATGACAGCATCAAAGAGGAGAACGACTTCATGGTGTTCTTTTGGCCCATTATTTCTCTTTGTGGGCATTTTGAAAGGAATGATTTGTTAAAGGGGACTTGAACGAGGCAGAGATGTGAACAGAGGAGCTGGCAGGATGCTTTAGACACAGAAGAAACGGGGAAGAGAGACATAAGAAAGCAAAGGGAGCAGCAATCTGGACCACAAAGAAAGGAATGGAAGGAGAGGATGATAATGAATTTGGAAGGGAATGGTAGCAGTTGGAGTGTCCAAATACATACAGCAAAGACAGGAAAAGAGTTAAAAAGGCCATTTGGTCATTGAGAAGTCTCTGTATTAAAAAGAGTTAAGATCCTGGAGGTTAGAGAAAACCACAGCTGTAAACAGTTCTTTGCAGTGTCCTTCAAAGGTACAGCCCTTGCAGTTCCTGCAGGCTCAGAACCAACCTTCCACCTGTGCAAGGACATTGGGCCAAGACTGTGCTTTGGACTGTGGTGTCAGCTTCAGACTGGCTAGTACTTCTGCATAGCCTATGTCTGGCCTTCCTAAATGTTTACATTGAGTACTTCATATATTTAATTCTTATTCAATAATATTTTCTGCAGGATGGTTGGAAAGAAAATGCATCTGCAAATGAGGGTTCTGCACATTCCCTCTATGAAGAACACTGTCAGGAAAGAAGAGTACAGAGGGGGAGCCCATGACATGATTTTGAAACCGAAATGTAGGTATCAAAAATTATCTACAATAGAACTTACTGGAGAATTCTGGATTTGCATCCAGAAGCCACAATTACACACAGAATGATTATTTCCTTCTCCCTCTCCAGGAGGCTGGCACTTGGCTTTGCTGTGTGATTTTCTGGCACCTTCACATCCAGCAAGAGGACTGGCACAGGTTTAGCACTAGTAAAGCTTTCTATAGAGAAACAAGTAACTTAAATATGAACGCAGAACAAAAACTGGGTAAGAATATATTGTAAGGTGTAAAACAGGAAAAGAAGGAAAAGCCCTTTATATCACTGAAATGCTTTTTTTCAGATGATTTAATAGGCATCAAAATATTTTCTCAACCTCTTCCTGGCTGCACTTGAGTAGTGGAAACTTATTCTCTGTGCCTGCCATTCTCTTTTGTTAGTTGTACTCACAATTACGGGGACTGAGCTTGCAGGGGGAAAAAAAAAGTCTTTGTATCTAATTCCCAAAAATATGCACTATCTGCCTGCATGTAAATAAGAATAAAAAGTGCATTTTCTTACCTGCAAGGAGATGCAAGACAGGTGAGAGGCAGCTTGTCCTGTCTGCTCTGGGCTTGGTTATGTGGGTGAGCAGAAGGGCAGAGGAACAGGTCTAACAGCACAGGGCAGCACCTGAGCAGCCTGTCCCCCCTTCCCCTCAACTTTGGCCTTGTTCTCCACTTTAACAGCTTCTGTCCGTGATCATTCCTGAGCCTGGCATCCAAAACAGGTTCGCTGTTGTACACTCAGTTCTTGTCCCTGAGGAGGTGCCACTTGAGCAGGAAAGAGAGGGGGTCAGGATTCAGAATAAACACAGTGGGGATTAGATGGTAGCAGGTGAAAAAGCTCTGCAAGGCTGTGGTATTAACAGCAAGGGGTTGGCTGCCTGTGAGGGTTATGGTCCCAGTGCTGGTACCTTGCTTGGATTTCAGTATTCACTCCACTCTGCACGAGCTGAAGGGTTAGAAGAGAAATGAGGAGAGCAGCGTAACCCAAAGTCTTGGCTAAGGCATGAACAACCCTGAACTTTGAATCAATTCTGAGCCATGAGTCCTATCTTAATCCAAGGTTTTTGAGAAAATCAAAGGGGGGTATTTGAAGATAATGTTGGAAGAGGTTTCACTGAAGTGCTTTATCCTACAACTCTACAATTCCTCTAAGGCAAGGATCAGTTGTTCTCATGGACGCTTAAATCATTCCTGCCTCAGCTGTTTATGAGACCCTCCTGTGGTGGAGGTTTCACAGATTCTTGAACAAGATTTCCTAGCACAAAATTAATCACATCAGAAGTCTCCCAGGATAGCCAACCTGAAGTTCTCCTAGTGGTGTTGAAACCAATGACTCCTTGTCCTGTCCTCAGCGCACGTGAAGGGCTGTTTGTCTTTCTCTCCTCTGCAGCTGCTTTGTAAGTCTCTACTGCTCCATTTCAGTCCTCTTATGTGAAGTCTAAATAAACCATATTTCTGCACATCTTGTTTACTACAGCTCTGACTGTGCTTTGTGTCATTTTCTGAACATCCACAAATGATCCAGTTGATAAAGCTGATTTAGGAGAGAGGAGAAAGCAAATGATACCTTGATATCCTCTTAGGACCAAAATGGATTGAATGGAAAAATAGACAGTAAATTAAAGAAGTCAATTCCAGGCCCCCCTCACTGTCCACTTTTTTCCTGCCCAGACATGCTGTGTACATCCATGCAGCTCCTTCTGCTTTTACTCCAACAGCTGTGGGGTTTGTCAGCCCTTTTGTGGCAATTACTTTAATTCTCTGAAATCAAAGCACCTGCCAGAGAAGTGGCTTGTTTTACAAAACCAAGGCCTATTGAAACATTTTAAGGAAAACAGTTGTTTCATTTTCTAAAGATACAGATCTTCTCTTGAGTCAAGGAGAGAAGATAAAGGGGGAAAGTTTGACATTTGACTTCACTCTGGAATGTAGATAAAGGCTTGAAATATAAACTCTGAGATGAACAGGTTTGATTAAGATATCATTTTAAACTACTGTCCTTTTCCTTATTTATTTGTAACTTTGAAAGAAAGACAAATAGCCTTATCTTTGTCATGGACCTAAAAAAATGCAAGCTGGCAGCTTTCACTGAGAAAGTCTGAGTGACTTTGATGGCTGCCATGAAAACATCATGCTCTGTTTGATCTTTTGTTGACTAACTGCAGGTTCGGGGATGTTATAATACATGTTTACATAATGTAGGCTAGCTGCAAAGCCTCACCTCGGCTGAAAAGACACAGCTGGTTTTAAAAGCAAGCTAGGCCAGGATACAAAGCAAAAGAAGTTACACAAGTTATGAAATTTCAAAGGTAATGCATGGGCTGTACAGCCAGCATAATAAAAGACAAAAAGATTCTACACTACCAGAAAGGAGTGCAAATAGACCGGGATTTTGTGGGATCCCTTGTAGTTCAAAGCCAACTTAGTGTTCAGGATAGAGCCAAAAACTATTCCCTTTGAGGGTTATTTGTTAAAGCTAATTCAAACATCATCACCAAAGTCCTACGCTAATCCCCCTCTTCAGGAAAATTTGCTTTTACAGTTCCTTTCTTATTGCGCTGTCCCAGATCCAGGCTGCTCCCACCAGCCAGATTTTCTAATGCTGATGCTGAGTGAAACCATTCATGTCACAGGGTGCAACAAGCTGATGTCCAGTATCTGTCACCTGGATCATTCAATTCCGGTGTCCGGCCACCCTGGGCCCCCGCTGTGCTCAGCTATGAACAACAACACAGTAACACATGGATTTATAGCAGATGACCTTGAGGTGCTTTTGCTGCTTCAGGGAAGTCAGACTCCTGGTCTAACTGAGGCACAGGGACCTGTAGGGAGCTAAGAGCTGGATCACAGGAGCCAGAAACAAAACTGAGGTAAAACTTCTGCCAGAAGAAATTGCTAAGGAGAGAGCTAGACCTTCAGCCCTGCTCACAGTAGTCTGTGTTTAATGCAAAGGGACAAACCCCTTAATTAAGCTTCTACAAGGTTTTTCCTACACTAACTTAGCAGAGAAGGGTTGGATTAGTATCTCCAAGGGGTTGCTGCTGAGGTCCTGACATCCACACATGATGTGGTTCAGGGGGGTTTTTTCCACTGATATGTAGAGGGGTTTCCTGCACAGAAAGGTGCTGCCAGGCACATGGGTTGAAGCAGTGTCCAGAGAATGTAGTTTGGGAGCCTCACATCCCTGCAGGAGAACATCTGGGGTGTGCTATAATAGAGGGTTTGATTTTGTCTCCCACAAAAGGAATCTAAGACTGCAGTGTGAACTGAGCAACCTCTGTGAACTCTGTGGTAACGGGAGCAATGGGGGGTTACTTCCAAAGTGCACGACTGCTCCAAACCAAAATACTCATCTAACGTGGCCAACGTTTACAGAAAGGGAGAGGGGCCAGCCCACTTTTCTTCAAAACACAGAATGTCCCTTGAAACCACAGTGGTGAGGTTTCTTGCCAAAGACTGTGAGTTCAGGTTTCCCCCTCGCCTGCAGGGGGTTGGACTCGATTTTCCTTGTGGATCGGACTTGATTTTCCTTGTGAGTCCCTTCCAACTCAGATATTCTATGATTCTATGATCTTGGTATCCAACTGCACTGGAGATAAGTGCTGTTATCTCCATGTTTTGGTCTATGGCTGGAAGCTGTGGAAGTCAGTTCATGCCATTCTACTTCATATCAACTTTACTGCAGTGTTATTATTTCTTGGACAGCTGGTGCCAGAGAAAAGCACCTAATGGGCCACTGGGTCTTCTTGATGGTTTTGAAATACCCATATCCTTTTGCTTTTGAAGATACAAACTTTTCCATTGACTCCAGAAGGCTGTGGGATTTGGGCTTCACTTACTTAAATAACCAAGAGAAGATACTCTGATTTTTGCTTTGATTATAAGTCACAACTCTTTATTACTTGGAATCTTATCATAACTGGTAAAATCTTAGGTTTCAGTGTCTTTGTGCTTTATTGAATATTTTGTGGGTATAAGCTGCCTGTTGATCTGTTCTTAAAAACAACAATTGAATTTAACTGTGTTCTTTAGAGGAAAAGTGAAATTTCAATGACACCCTGTAGTTTGTCCATGATTCATGCTGAAAATTTGTTATGCAAGTGGTGACAAACCATCCTGGTAAACAGAGAGGGAACAATTTTCCAGCTGTGATATGGGTTATTTTCAAATTTACTGTATGAAGATGAATCCAGTGGTCTTAGCATGGAGATGGCTCCCCTCCAGCTGAAAAATTCATTAGGCTCCATATGGACACTGCCTTGTTTGGGTTTGGAGAAAACCATCTAGGAGCTCGTCAGAATGAGAGCTGTACAGTTCCTACTAAAATGTCAGCTTGATCCCTGGGCCAGTACAGGGCATCCCTTTTCAGAGTGCACTCTTTAAATTAAAGTGTTTTATTCTGTTTGTTCAACCTCAGAGGAAGCAGCCTGATAGCAAAAGCTCCTACAAAGTCTGTTTTGGAAGCACTTGTGCTTCAGCCTTGGATGCAGGTGGTGTGGAGAAATGGGGATGTGCACACAGTTTGGTATTCCTGACATTCCTGAGTGCAAAGGCTGAGAATGGAGGGGTTTGGGGGACAGGGGAGAGTGGGAAATCTGGGAACACTTTTTAATGAGCTTTGGTTCTTGTTTCCCTGGCGGATTGACTCTAAATGTTGCTCAGTTGATTTTTTGGCATGATAATTATTATCATTTTGGGTAAGGACTTGGAGTACTGGTTAAAACGATGGGAATACATCTGAAATCCCTGTGAGAGGTCTCAGTGGTCCCAGAAGCCAGGCTGAAGAACAAGAACAAAATGATCACTCAGCAAAAACCTTGAGAAGTATCTGGTTAAACTAATTGATATAGATATTTTGAACTAAAGAATTAGTAGAAATGCACAGAAATCTTTAAGTAATGGGGGAACAGGCAAAGGAACTTCATTAAATACAGAAAATTCCTTAACTTTACCAGAATGTGTTTAATATAAACTCCTCAACAGAGTCATAACTGTCTGCAAGACATTTCAGAGTGCCTTGGCTCTGCTTTCCCATTGCTATGCCTGGCTGAATGTGGAAAATACACTGTGAGCAAGGATTTCTCTGAATAAACACATTTGTGTGAATTTTCTCCCATCTATAACTAGCTTTCACTGTGAAAATTCAATTTCTTTTTGTGAAACAAAGTCTCGTTGCCTCAGGGATAAAGACAGTTTTCAGAGTGCATTTCATAATTCAGTCTGCAGTAGACTGGGTTTGACCATGAGGACCCTCCTGGGGACCATTTTCATCTTTGTAGCCTGTGGGCTCTCCCCTCAGGGCAGCAACTATTTATTCAATTCCTGAAATAAGCGTGGAAGGAAGGGATGGGACCAGTGTCCCTGAGCTGAAAATGCCCAGCTGATGGATTGTGAACAGGAGAACTAATTTCTGCACACTGCTCTCGCTGGATTCCCAGCGGGCTGCCTTGCCTGAAATGTAATACAGTCGTAGTAATTGTAAAAAAAGTGTCAGAAAACACCATTTAAATTAGGCTCCGCTATGGCTTTGAAAGTGAAACACATCTTGCAGTAGTTCCAAGGTAGTCTCCTGTTCTTTGCAAAGTACAGGCTGTGAGATGGCTCTGATATTCAGGGGTTTCACAGCAGGTTTACCCCCAAACACTCCCTCTAATATCAGTGGATTTACTGTGCTGAGCATCTGCTTCAATGGCCCAAACCAAAGCCTGTTGGAATCAATGAGGAGCCTCTCCTGCCCTCAGTCAGCTCCGGTATAAGGCCTAAGAGAGACATCATGGGGGTTTCTGAGCATTTTAGGTGTTATTTACAGTGGTCTGCTGCTGGGGGAGCACTAAATCACAGAGTTATTCATCTGCAGGGGAATTTAAATGGCACTCTGCTCTGCTGCTCACACAGCTACAATAGCTTTCCTGTTGCAATGATTCATGACAGGTCAAGGGAGCATATGCAGTGAAAATACACTTCATTGTGTTTTATCACTTGTCAAGTCTTATAAACACAGCTTTTTTTAATTTTATTTTGGGGTAGTCTCACTTTATTTTGGCTGATAGCTATGTGGAGAACCAGAGTGTATCTTCATGTAAAAAAAAATAGTGCTGGACGCTCTTCTCATCTTAAAATTTAGCATATTTTTCATTTGAAAGCTGTCCCTGCTTACCTCTCTCAGCCCTGGTCTCTCTGGGAGTTATGCTTGAGAACAGAATGCAGCACAAGCCTTTCTGGGTCCCAGTGGCCAAACTGCTATGGAATGGGAAGGAGACAATCAGCCTTGCCAAAGAATTTGTTTAACTAAAAATAGGGTCAGATTTAGGCTCCAAGAGCAGAAATCTTCAATCCATGAGGTGTTTCCACACCACTCCTGCTATGCTGCTGTCCCTTGAGCCATTTTCAGTGTTTCCAAAGTATTTTTTCACTCCTGATTCCTACCTTTGGACAGTTTCCTGACCCTGTGCTTACAGCTGCCTTTCTCCAGGGAGAAAGATCACCACAAGCTGCTCTTTAGGCAGGATTTGCTCCGTCCTTCACCACCTGCTTAACCTGGGTGGGAGCATGGTGCAGTACTGTCACCTGGGCTAAAAACTGGTGTGAAGCACATAATCTGGAAGGCTGGTGGGTAAAGGAGCAAGGCAATGCATCTGTTTGCCAGGTACAGGTTGGCAGGGAGGATCTCCACATGCTCTGCAGGGCACTGCTTCACCAAGCTCACATTCTTCTTGGTAAGCAGCAGCCCATGGCTGTCTCTGCTGAGATCCCCGTACAGCACCACGAGCTGCAGCACAGTTTGTGTCACCAGCTACAAACTGTGCTGCACTTTGGAGTCTGGTTCAAGCACAAAGTACCACATGATGATAACTGTTGTCAGACCCCCTCAGCACAGACTCTGGGTTGAACTTAATGCCAGATTTTATTCTGGAGTCACCTCACAAAGCTGGAGCCCTTTAGGAACTCGAGCAATGCAGCAATAAAGCACAATCATTTTCTTAAAAAGGTTGCTTTTTTACAGAAAGCTTACTGTCAATCTCCAGTCCATGTGGAACAATTCAGGTATAAGTTATTTTTTTATTGATTTGTTTTCACCTGCCTCACATCATCTATTCTTCCCCAGTTTTGCGAAAAACATGTTTCAGATATTTCTAAAATGCAGGGGAAAAAGAAAGCCAGGCCCAAGTGTTGTTAGCAGCCTTGTGGCTGTCAAACTCAGCCAGAGGATTGTCACCTCCCTCTCGTGGGTAGCACAGCACTGAGTGGAACTGGCTGGGGTTTCTGAGGAAGCTGCATGTCCCACATCAGGAATAATTTATTGTGCAGTGGTTCATCTTCGTGTGTGACAGCACCCACATAGCTGGGGGAGATACCTGTGAGCACATGCTTTTGTGCTGACTTGCACATGCATGGGCACAGTCATATCCACAATTATTTCCTGGTGGCCAAGGCAAGCAAAGCTCAGTTCTCATCTGAAAAATCAGTCTCTTCCACCCTTCTGGCTCTGGGCAGATCATTGTAGCTTGCATTTAAAGCTCATCTCGGGGATGGACAGTGGAGCAGCACTGCCCTGACTGTTGCAGCTTTCATCAGAATATCTGTCAGCATCATAATTTCTACAGCTTCTCAGAGCCTAAGAACACTTTTTGTGTTGAGAAGCACAGAGATAAGCACCGAGTTCAAGGATAAGGAGGATGGAGCCTTAAATTCCCTACCACCACATATTAGATAAAATGAAAGTTACCACAGCTCACAATATTGACTCATAGACTCCCAAAAGTTATAACACCTGAAATATTGATAGATCTAAAATAGAGCTTTGCTGAATGAACTTCTACCAGAGGTACTCTGATTTTTCTTCCTCTTGGAGTAATGTGGTAAATCTGGGGGTAAGGATCAAAAAAGAGCTGCAGAGACCCTCTTGAACAAATGCTCTCAGCTTCTGATGACATGAAGGGAAATTAGGAGGCATAGCAGAGTGTCTGAGGTGCAAAAGATTTTTCAGAATGTTTGGCTGAAGAAGTGGAAAATGCTCTTTTGGGAATGACAGTCAAATATGAAGGGGTTTCAGGGTCCATAGCCTTTCATTGTTATAATGTGAATTTATGCCCAAAGCCTAGGCTTGTGCATGGTGCCAGCTCCTAAGACAGGTAAGGAACCTGGTGCAGATGCTAATGACATATTTTTACTGAAGCAAAACTTAAATATAATGTTTCCCTGACAGGTGATCAAAACATCTCAGTGACTATCAAACCCCATTTCCTACTGTCAGGAGTAACAGCCTTATCTAGACCGGGAGCTATTAACACAATGTTATTGCACTGCCATTCACAGAGCCCAAGGGAGGATGTTGGGGTTTTTTTCCTTAAATTGCAATCCATCAGGTGTGAATGAAGATCTTTATCGGCTGAAAGATAACAGCTGATGTCTTCTCTCCTGCTCTCAGACAGGGAAAGTAATATCTTACATAATGGAACAAGGGAGCTGTAGTAGCTCCGGCGAGAATGAAGAGAGAAGGGAGTGGATTGTGTTTCAGGGGTAAGTGTTGAGCTATCATGTTTCACGGAGTAATGATGTCCTACCCTGTAAGACAGAGTAGAAAGAGGTTTTTTATTCCGCCCTCGGGGGCACGGCGGGGCTGTAATGACATTCCCATTGTGTGGGGGGACCAGGGGATGCAGAAGCCACAATCTGTTTTTCTGCTTCAACTTAACTGTGAGAAGAGGAAAAGGCAACACTCCGACAGTCAAGACAAGCCTCTTTGAACATGGTATTGTTTTGGCTGTGAGAAGTAGCCCCAGTTAACTAAAATGACAGAGTTATTAGAGAGCCACAGGAATGGGATGGGCAGGGCATGTCTTGCTTCAGTCAAGGCTGATCTTTGAATAACCAGCTCCTGTAGTGGTTATGGAGTTGTCTTGAGTTGCTTGACTGAGTGCAGGTTTTTAAGTCTTTGGGCATTTGGTGGGAGAGCTGCTGTGATGGTACTGGCACCATTGGCTCCCCATACCCCCACCCCAGAACACAGTCCCACAGCCCCGCTGCTGAACTCTCAGCAGCCGTGCGGAAGCTGAAGGAACTGTGAATTTGGAGCGTGACAACTCAGCACCAGGGGCCCTGCTTTGGTCACAGCACACAGAGATGCGTGTGGGGAGGTTTGGAGTAGCTCAAGTGTCCTAGAAATATCACCACAGCAGGCTGGAGGACCAGGAGCTTGCAGTCTTGCTGCTCTGCTTCCTAATTATGCTTTGGTGTCTTTCCTCAGGTGTCTCATGCTGTTGTTACATGGCCAAGGAAGACAAGTCAGCAGCAATACAGTGGATGCATGCAGCTGGGGTCACAAAAGTCTCACGTGGTTCAGACTGGTGAATGAGGGAAGTGTGAGGAACCTGGGTTATCAGAACTGACTGTAGTATTTTGATTACATTTTTCTGCCTCTCCATTTTGAATCTTGCCAGATGCCAAAAATGCAACAAATCACTGCTGAAGCACCACTTGTGTGTCCACACTCCAAGATCAAGTTGTATTTGTGCAGCTATTAAAAATTTTTTTGATAGGTATTTCTTGCTCTACCTCTGGTACCTCTAGTGAATTCTTTCACTGAATGGATATCAAAGAGGAGGTTGTGTTTTTCCTCACAAAGGAAGTGATATAAGAATGAGAATTTGTTCTGCTCTTCCCCACACGATGAAAGGCTGAAGTCAGGTTAGTGCATTACTTCAAAATAGAAAGCTTTCTTTTTGTTTTGTGAAACACTTTACAATTACCTTTTGCTGTAATTTACCTGTAAAAGTACCTCTGCCTGTAACCTGAGACCCTTGTTCACCTACCTTGTTCACTTGCTGAAATGAGGTGCAGTTAAATACCTTTCTGAACTGGAACACAAAAACGCGTTTCTCTGGAAGTGAGAGAGTGAAGAAGTTCAAGGTCATCACGTGGGTGGGAACACCAATATCCTGCTTTGTGGGCTTTGGCCTTTTATCCATCTTTAACAAAGACCTCAGAAAAACTGATTTGGATGCTAAATATGACCTGAAGTAGATGTGGGATAAATGTGCATCCAGGGAGGGATTTCCTTCCTGGGGCTGTGGATGTTACACTCTCCATGCAACTTTCTGTCTGAGGTACTTTCTGTCAGAGTAGGTTTAGATTGGATATTAGCAAGAAGTTCTTTCCTATGAGGATGGTGAGGCAGTGGCACAGCTTCCCCGAAGAAGCTGTGGCTTCCCCATCCCTGGAAGTGCTCAAGGCCAGGCTGGATGGGGCTCTGAGTCTAGTAGAAGGTGTCCCTGCCCATGGCAAGGAGGTTGGACCAAGAAGATCTTTAAGGTCCTTTCCAAACCAAACCATTCTATGATTCTTCAGGATGTCCTTTGCCATCAGAGCATCCTGAGATTATCCAGTGAAAATGGGTTGCATCCAGCATGGCCTCTGTGAGTTGGGTGCTCTAAGACAATCACCTGGTGGCACCTTCAGCCTTTGTGCACAAAAGTAAATGAGCCAAGATGGGAATGTTGGTGACAGCGAGTCCTGTGTGGTTCAGTGGTCTCTATTTCTTGTGCCTGCTGTGTTGCTCTCACATGTATTATAGTCTATAGTGTAAAAAAAAAATCTATTTATGTTTAAAAATCCATCACCTTGACACTTTGGCAGATGGTTTTGGAGACACCTTTCATACTGTGCTTCTTAAAACTTGTCAGATGCCGCTTCTTCAGTTTCAACCTTCCCACCCCACTTTCTATGCCCCATTTACTATCATTAACTTTGTAGCTGAATTGCCAGACATATAAATCCTATTTTCCATTAAGATTGCCACGTTACCAAATAAGTGCAAGTTTTAAGGAGGGAGATGAATTTAACTTCTGAATACCAGTGAGACAGATGTTTCTCTTATGAGGAATTAGCACTCAGGTCTTTCTTTCTCTTAAAACAAATAACGGTGTTGCTGGCATTCTTCTGTAATTAGTAAGTATCTGCTTGCTCTGTACATTCTTTCTGCTGAAAGTTTTACACATTAAGGACTGTGTCATTTTTGTATTTTGGAGCATTGTTTAATAGAGGAGTTGGCTTGCCAATAACTGCTTGTAATTTCTTAAATAAACAAATTAAATTAATTTCTTAAGTAAATTCTGTGCTGTTCTAAATGGGGCAAAAACTCTTCTGAATCCAAAGCATTAGATGATCTAAGGGCTGTGTGGCCAGAGGAGTCTGCAGAGCTTTTCAGCTGGCAGATGTAGTCATCTGCTCCAGGGCAGCTGAATCACTTGCCTGCTCCTTTGACTGTGCTGATGACACCTCTGCCCAGTCTGCAAAGGCAGTCTGGACTCTTGATTCACACACAGACACCTACACTGCACACCTACATTGGGTGCAACAGCTGAATTCTCCCTTAGTGCAATTATTTGGCTGCTTCAGTGAAGGGCTTTTGCAGTGCAGCGGGGTGCTGAGACCATGCAGGACTAGTGGAGGTGGCAAGGGATCTCCTGGAGACCAGCTGGGCACTGCAGGAGCATCTCAAGTGACACAAGTGCTGATTTTTTGGCAGTGGAATGGAGTGCCAGGTGTCTACTGTCAATGGGAAAATTATCCTCTGGAGATGCCGGTCTCTCTTGGCCAGAATTTAGAAGGCCAGCTTAGATTAGACTTCCAGCTTTTAGCTGGTGAAATGAATCTCACTTTATGAAAAATTGGAGTACTAATGGATCAAGTGAGTAATTTATATTTGCATTGTAGAGACACTTAGTAGCCCAGCCAAGACAGCTTCATTTTACAGGGGCTCCCACAAATAAAAAATGAGTGTTTTCTTTATCTAAACAAAAGCTCTAATACATTTTTATGTGCATTTGCACACTCAAGAAAAGTGAGGAACCACTTTAGTCTTCATCCTAGAGATTCAGAGTTGAAAGAGAGGCATGAAGTGATTTGCTAGAGTGACATAGATAACTTTGGACAGAACTAAAAACTTCACCTGGGTTTCCTGTCCTTGATTCTATGTCTTAATCTCAAAAATGTGGGGTTTTTTTTCTTCAAAGAACAGAGTTCTTAAAGCAAAATCTGTATATAAATCTTTGAGTAAGTGCATGTTCTCTGAAAATGATATTCAACTGCCCATGTTATGCTTCTAAGAATAGACTGGTAACAAGAGAGAATTTTCCTTTAATGGCATTATTTGCAACATGGAAAATGCAAAATTGTGCAGAGTTACATGTAATTGAGCCTGGATTTCAACTGAATGGTTTAGATTTAATGAAGAAGAGTCTGACCACCCACGCATGTGCCGTGCCATGTCAATCCATGATAGACAGATTGCAAGCAGTAACTTACCTCAAAGAACATGCCCTGGAAATCGTTTGTGATGGTTCTCGCAGGATGCTGTGAACAGGCTGACCCCAGGTTTTTGAAGAGTATGTTCAAAGGTGACTTTGGAAAAGTGCTGGATTAATATCTGTTTATTGCAGTAGATGATCAGGTCCTGTTCCCTGAGGTGCTTATGAATTTTATGGTGCCTTGCATTTGAATTCATGTGAATTTCTTGTGATATTCTGAGGCATCACAACACCTATCATTTTAATCCTATGAGCCCTGATCTGCTAGAGTGTGAGTAAGAAAGTTATAGGCTTGTGAGATCATGGAGTTTTCTATCAAAGGGCACAGACTTCCCATGATACCTTACTGGATTTTTTAGTACTTTGCCCACCAGGTGGTATTTATGTACAGAAACACATTGGGAAGAGATCTGCAATCATGGAAACTACCTGGCTAAGACTGCAAGTTTTTTCCAAGTCTGTAATTGACTGTAACAGACCTTAACCCTAATTATTTGTGAACTCTGATGTTAAACCTGACGTTTGCAAAAGTCAGTGTCAGAAGACCGTTGACTTTGGTCAGGCTGGCTTTTTTTTTGCCCCAGGACTCTCAGGGGAATAATTTCCCCAGTACTATTTATGGTTCTGTCAGTCATGTGATTGATATCTGTGTTATATGTGCATGTGTGGGCAGCCCAAAGCTACCCAGACTTGCATTCTTGTTGAGTTGCTTGTTATCACCTCCTTTGTCTTTCTCCCCTTGGTTGCTTTCCTGCTTTCTCCTTTCTACTGCTATAACTTTAAAAATTGTGGAGACTTGCCTCATTTTGTTAAAAAACCAAGCATGGCACAAAAACTTTGCTTTAAGAAGATATAATGTTCTCTAGCACATAAAACCCCCTAATGTGCCCTATTTTTAAAATACTGGCATGTACTGCTAAAGGGATCTTTCAATATATCCTGGCATGCAGTGGATGTTTAACACTCATTTCCTCTCACGAATCTAAGTATCAAACCCAGATGATGAAAGTTTAATCCTTTGGCCCAGGTACTGCACATTGCATCTTTCAACACAATGGAGCCCATTTTCTATGGAGAAGAGGCAGTGAAAAATGCCTTGCACAGGGCTTCAGTGCAGGATCTTGGGTTAGAAAAGGTGCAGTTTTGGCAAATAAAGTTCCATTTCCAAGATACACATCCAGCAGGCCAAGGCATTGCTTCGCAAAAGAACTACAGTGCCTTAAAGCCATCTGCACAATTTCTTAAAAGCTTCACTTCCCTGATGGATAACAGATGGAGGAGGAAATTTATAAGTAAAAGATTAGAGCAACTCTGTTTATAAACAGGAGTACTAATCACTCTGCCTTTGCCCTGGAGACCAGATTTAATCCTGAGGTTTAACTTAATGCAACTGTCTTGTTTCTGCTGCCAACTGAGAACATTCAAATACTGCCATGATAAGGGGAACTTTGGGATGATACAAAGCTAAACATTGCTTGGCAATTGATGACCCAGCATTTAGTCAGTGATTACTCTCAACATAACATGGTGAGGTAATGGACTGGGTAATTTGTGCCTTTAACATTTGTCATCTCCCAGTGTTTAAATCTATTTGCTCAGCAGTTCTCTATTGCATTTATATTGTTTCAGTAGCACCTGCACTTTGTACTCTCACCTGATGGTTATATTCAGCACCCACTGAAATGAAAAGTGAGATGATGCCTCCAAACATGTTGTTTCAGTACCTGAAGGGGCTACAAGAGAGCCAGAGAGGGGCTTTTGACAAGGACAAGGGGGAATGGCTTTAAACTGAAAGAGTATAGATGTAGATTAGATATTAGGAAGAAATTCTTTACTGTGAGGCCCTGGACAGAAGCTGTGGATGCTCCAACCCTGGAAGTGTTCAAGGCCGGGCTGGATGAGGCTTTGAGCAATCTGGTCTAGTGGGTGGCATCCCTGCCCATGGCAGAAGCGTTGGAACTGGATGATCTTTAAAGTCCCTTCCAAGCCAAACCATTCTGTGATTCCATGAATAAGTCACAGGGCTGTAGATTTGCAGTATAAGTTATTGGGTAGCAGATTTTCCACTCTCTGTTTTCTATTTTTATACCCCAGTTTCTGTGCTGTGTTCTGGAGTGTTGGTTAAAAGAACACAGACAGCGCAATTAAACCTATGATGAGTATTGATTTTTCAATTTGCTGCCTGAAGTGGAAATTAAAAAGGAAAATTGTCCCAGTCTGACCTGAAATGAAAACATATTAATTTTTCTCATGGAAAAGAAACGAACCACTATGCCTGCTGCACCCTGCTTAAACAAAGTACCTCCAGCCTAAACAGAAGAGTTCCATTCAGAATGGAATTTTTTTAGTCTGCAATTGCCTGTTTGAGCAGTTGGTGACACATACATTTAAGAAACCTGAACCTTTCTATGCTCCCTAGAAATAGTATTCCTGCTCAATTGATCAAAAGAAAAGGAATTAGTGCAGTCTCTGGTTATTCTGTGTATGAATAATAACATGCTGCCGTTTTGCATTTTTTTTGGTTTATTGAAGAAACAAAAGTTTAGGGATCATCCAGGACTGTCTGAGAATGTGGGAATTTAAGTCTTTTCAAGGTCATTTATCTGGAACCAAAAGGAGTAGAAAGAGAGTACTCTGTGTCACAAAAATAGCCGTCCCAGGATGGGATGTGACAGAGGGACAGTCTGCAATGTGAACATGTTCTTTTACTTTCTACACAACAGGGTTTATACATTTGGAAAAAAAACTCACCACGAAGTGTCAGCAAGACTGTGAATTCTATTTCATGATTGAAAATCCACCTCCGAGGCACAAAATAATGGGAAAGCAGATACCAGTAGTTGTGTTGCTCATGGAATGTGTTACTTTAAATAAGATTTGGAACAAATTAGTGGGTTTTGCTTGATTCTTGGAGATTGGTAACACTTGACTGATAGAGAATGGTTCATTGGTTATATTATCCCCTGGTGACGACAAACTTTTAAACCTTTACCTGTTTGCTTATTTGTTTCTTAAAGGATGGTTTCAGAATAGCCTGGGATCTCTATGGAAGTAAAAGGCAAGGAAAACCAGAATAATTTGCCCTGTTACAAAGCCACAGTACAATCTAGGTTGGAGGTTTGCATGGATTAAAGGAGATGTGTTCCTCCTTGTAAGCAGGAAGTTAACGAGCATACCCTTGAGACCTTTCTCTCTAGAAAAATTATGCAATTTTAGCAATTAATATATTAATAGTAAGTGCATATCTCACTGCTAAGGATTTCAGATGTCTCTTTATCAGGTAAACTTTCACATCCAGTGAAGAGAACCTTTGAGGTTTTTCTTTTTTGGGAGAATGGAAATGTATATAAATATCTGACTAAAATATTTCCTTTCCAGACTTGGAAAAAAAAAAGTAAAAAAATTCCCACCAAAACCAAAGTATGTCTTTGATAATCATGTTTATACAGAGTCTGAACAGTAGTAGTTTTGTAAGAGAGATTTTCTTTTACTGGACTTTTTCTGTCTTGCACATTTTCTTGTTTTATGAAGTGTGTTTCTTTTAGACATCCTGGTCTCATAAAAGCAGCTTATTTAGAACAGACCTGGCCATCTGGGACTGCTTTGCTATAGGCTAAGCTTAACTTATTAGGTATTGTCATCCAAAGAAAAACAAAGAGGCTACTAATGCATTTTTCATCTATTCTATGTATTTCATATTCTCTGAGCAATGAAAAATAGGAAGGAAGGAAGAAAGGAAGGAAGGAAGGAAGGACAAACATAAAACTGGAATGAGTTGTCTGGAATTTTCCCACTTTAGGATGGGCTAAATTCAGTCTGTGGAGCTGTTCAGCTTCGTTTGCCTGCTGAGGGGAAAGAGGAAAAGAGGGACGAAATGTAGTGTCTGCTGAAAGTTCACCCAAAAATGCATTGCCTGTGAGTACCAAAAGGGTGAGATACCACATCTGCTGAGGCATGTTTGACTTAAGAAATACTTCCCAGCATCTGGAGCAGTAACGGCTGTTTAAAGGAAGCTATGATGTCAGTTGTCTTTTCAGACACAAAGCAAATTCTCTTCAGTGCTGCAGCATTTGGATGACATGGAAAAGTGATTGCTACTGGAGCTTAAACTGCACTTTCCTGGGTATAAGTGTAATTCTTGGGGAGCTGGCTGGTTTTTATGAGTAGTTGCCTCAGGTTGCTTTCCATCACCTTGTCCTCTCTGCAAGATCAATCACAGAGATTTAACACCCAAATATCCAAGAAAGCACCAATGTGATTCTTTCTAGACATCCTGGGTGGTCACTACAGATCCTTCTGACAAAGCACAGGCAGAGCTGGGGACCAAGTACATCAGTTCACTTTTTCTTGTCTTTGCAGGACAATAGTTGTATCCATCATTCTCAATGTGCAAGCACTATTTTAGACATTATATCATCTAGAAACACAGTTATTTCAAAGTAGGAAGAAATAAACCAGGAAGTATCAGATTATTCAAGAGGGACTTAGCTGTCACTAACCTGTGCTGGCTGGGCGTGATGCCCTGGTTGTCCTGTACGTGCTGTGGGATCACACTCCAGACGATCTGCTCCATGACCTTTCCTGGCATCAAGGTCACACTGACAGGCCTGTAGCTCCCCAGATTCCCCTTCAGGCCCTTCTGGTAGGTGGGTGTCACATTTGCTGACCTCCAGTCACCTGGGACCTCCCCAAGTGAGCCAGGACTGTTGGTAAATGATGGAGAGTGGCTCAGTGAGCCCATCCATGAACTGTCTCAGTCCTCTTGGGTGGATCCCATCCAGCCCCATAGACCTGTGTGTGTCTAAGTGATGTAGCAGATCTCTGACCATTTCCCCTCTGATTATGGAGGCTTCATTCTGCTCCCTGTTCCTGTTTTCCAGCTCAAGGGGCTGAGTAGCCAGAGAACAACTGGTCTTGCTATTAAAGACTGTGGCAAAGAAGGCATTAAATACCTCAGCCTTTTCCCCATCCTGTGTCACTGTGATTCCCCCTCATCCAATAAAGGATGGAGATTCTTCTTAATCCTTCTTGCTGATGTATTTATAGAAGTAGGGGTTTTTTGATGTCTTACTGCACACAGGTAATCTGCTTATTGCAAGTGGTTTTTTTCTCTCCTGGAGAAGCCAGTAGTTGCTTAGATTGAACCTGTGAGACTTTAGAGCATTTTATTTTTATATTTTTGCTAACAAAATGGTCTAAGTATATCTTGTTCTGCAAACTACCCAACTTGTTCAACTCTTTACTCTATAACAGACTTTTGGCCTTTGATGTATTAAAATCAATTACGATTCACACTAGCGACATCGGAGAGGTTTTAGGAGTGTAAAATTTAATGTATTTATATGGCTATCTGCATTCAGGCACTTTGTAGAAACACGGGTGTTAGAATCTGGTCTGAAATATATTTTCCCCTGAATCTTATCAGGATCTCAGACATAAAATACCTTAATTTCTGCTGGGACCTCTGTACTTCTTGCTGCTCTCCCACATTCCCCGGGATCATTTCCCAGAGGTTCAGAAACAAGGTACCATTTCCTGCAAAACTGACCTTGGTAAAAAATATCTTTTGAGAAAAAATTAATTGCTTATCCCTGATGAACCCCCTGGTATGAACCTTTATTGCCTTTAGGAAGTGGGAGGATTGTGGAAGGAAAGTATCTGCTGTTGGTGTGTGGTTGCAGCTTAACATGCTACGCCTGAAATAAAACACCGAGGGAAGATTTCTTTCTGCTTTCTCGTTGGGGAGGAAAAGTTTTTGAGAAAGCTAAAGACAATACTGAGATTAGGCTGCTGTTGTTTCAGCTCAGTGGCAGACGTTGACACTTTGGCTGAAAGCCCATCGACAGGACCAGATGTTTTAGTCTTGCACTTCCTTTGCAATGGGAAATAATGAAAGCCGAGCCCTGTAAACGAAACGGGACTTTGCTGATTTAACTCGTTTGTCATGTCATTGTGATTCACATCATTGGAAAATCTCCCTGCCAGGGGTTCAGACCAGCAAAACAGGAGCTCGTAAGGGAGCTGCTAATGGGGTTTCACAGGAGCCCTCTCATCGCTTTCAGTTCTCAGATGTCATCTTTAGTAGCTCTCACCCTGAGAAACCTACGAGAATCTATCAATTTTCCAAAGGTAATTGCTTTCTGGGAGTTCATTTGGTGTGGTGTGTGACACACAACCCTTTCCATTTAATAAACCAGTCTATAAGAGCTCACAGAGGACTGGAACTCAAAGCACAATGCTCAGAGAAGCTGATGACCTCCCCAGAGCTCTGCCCTGGGTGTGATGTGGAGCATCACTGAGCTGCCTGGGTGACCTGGGTCACTTCACATATTTCAGCTCTGATTTATCCCACCTGACCTAGCAGAGCATCCTCTGTGCTCAGTGCAGAGAAAGATGCCCCCAGGTGTGACTTAGACATTTTTTGTGGGGAAATCCTCTTCTGGAAGTGTCTGTCTCTGTGTTGGCTGTGTAAAGACCGTGGACAGCTCAGAGCATAACCACAGAGTGGGATGAGCTCAGGGCCAACTGTTCTCAACAAAATTCTCTTTTCCCCTGTTCTTCCCTGCACCTGAATCTAAGTAGCTTTCTTCCTCTGGCAGACTGTGCTTTCACACTCCTCTGGATTTTTTCAGTAAGTGACCTCAAGTATGAGAAGTTGTGCAGTGGGTTTAAGCACCTTTCTTTTCAAACACAACCAAACAAAGGAGGTACCTAAGGTGATTGGAAACAGACTTGGCAGTGCAAGAATCCCTGCATTTTCCTTTCAGAGCAATATTTGTAATTTGTCATGACTAACTGAGCTTTGTTGAAGCTACAACTAGAAGGAGCCATCACAACCACCTGGTTGGATCCCTCTGCTCTCAGCTTTGCCCAGAGGCTTCTGCTCTGAAACATTTCCCTGCTGGTACCATCAGCAATGCTGCTTCCAGAACCTTGGTCCCACCAGCCTGAGGCTGTCTGTGATCACCAGTGCTGATGCTCTCCACAAACCCATAAATTCAGCACAAAAACCTTGTGCATCCTGGAGCAATAGCAGCAAAAGCAACACAGACAGGATCATTGCAAATAACTGAAAGGTAATGTAAAAGAAAGAGATGACAGAAACTCCATACTTTGCAGCAGGCAAGGAAATTTCCTTTAAAAAAATCTATATCGGAAACAAGATGAAATTATATATACTGCTTTATCTCTGAGAAAGATCACTTGGTTTTTTTGGTTGGTTTTTTTTGTTGGTTGGTTGGTTGGCTGGATTTTTTTTGTTTGGTGTTTTAATGACCCATATGTAGTTTTACCTCTACTTCACTGTGTGTTAAAACCATTCTAGCTACAATATGTTCCTTATGTTCCTACAATACGCCAGACTTTTGCAGGTTGCACTGTCATAACAGAATAAAAAATTACAGCATTTCGCTCCTATTAGACATAGTTAGAAACACATATCTACTTCATGAAGTCAAATAATATGCTAAAACCACGCCTCAGAATATCCAAATGGCTAAAATCTTGAAATAGAAGCAATAAAGTGTAACAGATTTGAAAGAGGGAAAAGGCTGTAAATGAAAACCAGAGAAGAAGGCCAGCAGGAACAGTGTATTAGCACCCCCAAAGCCAAGCTCTGGCAAGTGTTAGCCAGTTCTGTCTAACAGGCTGTCTCTTGTGATCCTAAGCTCAGTGAGTTATTGGAGGGTATGCTCTGATTAGGGTCTGTTTTGTGGCAGATATGAAGAATGGGATTTATAGCACTCCTTTATCTCTCTTCCCTGAAAACCTTCAGCTGGCTTCAGTAGCTGCAGCATTCAGTGGAGGCTGAGGCTTTTGCTGTCTGCACATATTTGGTCACAACTGATATTTTTAAGGAGAGGATGCTAAGGACAATCACAGTTATTGAGGTTTGGAATTCCCCCATTCTACATATAATAGGGAGACAGGTTCACATTAAATACAGCAAATAGTCCTTAGGGCAAAAGGAGGGTGGGATGCAAATTCTGCCATTAGTTGTAAATGTGTGTGATGGTTATATCACTCATTTTATTTGCCTGCTTTCATAAACACTTATTTCTGCTTGGAATTTACTTGTGGGACACTCGTATCCTCTGTGGCATCCCATGAGGTCCAATGAAAACTAACACAGTTGAAGAGGGTTTTTCTCCTGGATGTGAACACAGGGGCCTGTAGATAAAAGCAATTTGGTTGTGTAAAGGTTATTATGATGTGTCCTGCACTTTAGGCACTATCATAATAAAAATTGAATAATAATAAACAGCAGCGTAGGGTTTGGTAATCAGCATTGCCAATTTCCCAGGGTATTTTGGGGAAGGAGGGTGGAGAGCAGAGATTGATCAGCCTTGCTGTCACGTATTTTAAGGGGAAAAGGAGCCAGATTTGTTTCTCCTCTGCCCTTTGTCATGACAGAGCCATCATATTTGACTGAACAACTTCTAGCACATCCAACTGCCTTGTTTCCATGAAGATTGCAACATCTGGGGGATTTTTCAGGAGTTGGGAACCCACCGTTTCCTTTGGCGATTTGTTTCCTCAGACTTGTTGCTGTTGTAGTGGGGATGGAGAGAAAACCAGCACAGATTTGGTCCAGGAAGAAAGGAGAAGTAGCCTTTATTTAATAATATACAGCCTTGTTTTATACCTTAGTATTCTTACATGTTGTAAGGTCATTGGACCTCTGGTCATCCGCCTCCCAGGGTGCTTGACTGAACTATACAACACCCATTCCAAAATATTTCTCTAGTCAGTATCATAACAATACTACAAAACAAATGCAGGTGTAGATAGAAAAGACTAGTTTGCAGAAAACCATGGCATTGTTTTGAATAGCTTTTATGGGAAAAGCAGGGCTCTCACAATACCAGAAAGCTGGAAAGTTTCTCTGCTGAAAGCTTTTCAGCATCCACACAGACTCACCCACTCTGTTAGATAATTGTCACATATTTCTTGTTGGAATGTCTTTGTCTTTAACTTTCAGTCATTCTGTGCTATGTTAAAAAGCGTTTTGATATCTGATATACACCATCTTTAAAGAAAAAGAGTGCTGATCTTTTTGACACTAAAATCACAACCCCCTTCACCTTTTTGAGGACTTCAGAAGAGTGAGTGCCTGACATTTCTCTGCAAGGCACATTTTCCCAGCTCTCCAACCATCAAGACCTGTGTGTACATCTACGCCCTGAGTTTTTGTGGGTGTGGTATTGACAACATGTGCCCAAGATTTGGTGTTACATTTTGTACAATAATTGTGTTTCTGCACATGCATATGTAGAAAAATAGCAAGCTAAGACACAGTATGTGTTAAGGACATGAAGAAGAAGGGAATATCTTTGTATCTATTGTACATTCGTTTTTTAGTTTTAGAAGACTTTTTTTTTCATCTAAATCTTGTAGCACTGGATAAAAAAGCATCAGGCACTGTTCATTGTTAAAGAAATAAGGAAAAAATACTTTTGTCACATTCTTTTCCCACAAAAGTTTTGATGTTTTATGACCTGCATCTTTCCACTCTTCTTCTTCCCTTCAAGTAATTTGCTTAAATGATGCTTTGGCAGCTTGTGGTATAATCAAATGTTTTATTCAAATGGCTGACAAACATTTGGGAGAAAATGGGCCTTTGTGAAATATTTTACGTGGTAATGTTTTCCTGAAGAGCTGGGCACCTGCCTGCTGGAGTCCTCCATGATTCCCAAGAGAAGGCCACAGAAACAGGAGTCAGACTGCTGATTAAGCAACATTTAAATAACAGAAATAAAATCCTCACATTTTTGCATTGCATTTCAAAGAAATAAAGAAGACCATAAAACTGTCCTCATTGCAGTGAGCTAACCCCATGTGTGGGAGCATTATGCTGTTTCTTACACACAATTCGGATTAGAACATTATTGAAAATTGCAAAGCCATTTACATCCTGTCTGGCAAAAAAAAAAAAAAAAAGCTGCATTTTTCTCCTTAATGGAATCCAAAACTTTCCAAACCACGGGCAAATATAATGGCAACACTGACAAGCATTTACTCACAGCGTCACTGGGACATCACTGATGATTTAACTGCAGCTAGAAGTGATTAAATATGCCGCTTCTAATAATTTCTCAGGGTATGGTGGCTCTATAATATTGCACATAGGGACATAGTGGCATGTGTAAAATCTTATCCCTACTAAGGGCATGTCAAGGTGAAAGTGATTTCTTCTGTACAGTGCTATAAGAGATGTGAGTCTTCTTGGCAAACAGGAGCAGCAAGACTGAGTAGGGGATGTGATTTTACCTCCATTAAATGCTTTAATTAGACAGACCCTGGAATGCTGTGTCTGTACTACCCGTGTTTTAGTAGAGATATTATGAGATGGGAGAGAGGTCAAGGGAAAAAAATAGGAAAGGTTTTATTGCAGTGAAATGTTTTTCACAGCCAAAGAAAATAATTTGTAATGAGAGATTTATGAAGCAAGTTCTTAGGTTATCAGAAGAAGACTGAAAATAAAGGTCAAGAGACGAAGTAATTTCAGTCTCTATGCTCTTTCACACAGAAAAGTACTGAGACCAATCATACTTCCTCTCTTATGGACAAAGATATGGCCAAGTTGAAGATAGACATATTTTTACAGAAGGACAATTAACCTTTGTGAAAATTTCCCATGCGAAATGACTGAATTCTCCACCTCCTGCAATTCTTGGGAAGTGACTTAAGTCAGTGCCTGCTGGAAGACCTGCAGTGAGCAAAGACTTCACTGGACCCACTTGTGGGCCAAGAGAGCAAGTGTCTGTGTCATATGGACACACTGATACAACGAGGTTCTGCTCTCAAAGCCCACAAATGAAAAATGAACTGCAAACTTACTTCCTCTGTGCCGCGCTGGCCACTAGCCGCCCGGTGGCGTGGCAGGCAGCTGTAGAGTGTCCTCCGCTATGGACAATGCCGGTAACTCTGCACGCCCACAGGAGCCTGCTCAGCGGATTATGCGCAGGTGTTCTCCTGGGGAGCTTATGTTCCACCCAGGGCTCAGTAGCCAAAAGCCAGTAAGGCAGGCGAGGCTTTGATGGAAAAAGCGCAGCAGACGAGGACAAAGAACTAAGGAGGACTCTAGCGTTGGTGTATTCCGAGGCGTTTATTGCATCCCTAGAGGGAACCAACAACTTGAGCCTGACCGCCCAACAGACCTCCCAGCACAGTGGAGCAGCTGTCAGGACAGCNCAGGACAGCCTGCAGAGCAGGCTGTGCACGCTCCTTTATAGGGGGGAGGAGCAAGGGGAGGAATAAGGAAACAACCAATAAGGGAATGAAAAGGGGATGACAGATATCCAATAGGGTAACACAAGGGGAGGAACACATCACAACCAACCAACCATCATTACAGAACAACAGAAGCTTCCAGAACCTAATAGAATAAGCAATGATCTACTTATTAAACATAAGTCACCAGAACCAATGGTGACACGGGGAAGGGAGAAGGATCTAGAAGCCTGGGAGGAGACACATTCCCGGGTCCGCCCAATGGGCGGGAAGGCTAGATCTCTGTCTCCTCCTCCACCCTGCCCTCGGAGGCGGAGTCATGGGCGGGGAAATCAACCCACGGGATGTCACTTATGCGAAACGTGGGTTGGGCCACCGCCACACCTCTGCATGGATCCAACACTTTCAAGTCGTGAGGGTGACTCCAGTGTAGTGGTCAAATCCAGCTTAGGTCTACGTTTGTTCCCTTTTGGGAGTAACTGCATGTGTCTCTCACCATTGCAATGGAATCTAATGTTTTAATATAGAGACCAAATAAATCTCAAGAGAACTTCTCTGAACACAAACTCGCACATGTACCCCACTCCTTCATGCATTTATGGATTGACTTCAACATGGGGCAAAGGTGCTACATTTCATTTGTCACCTCTTTACTGATCAAAAGCAACCCCCACACCCAAAGAATAAGACTTAATTCTTGACCTATGGACTTCTGTAGTGGCTGAGGCAATGGAAGAGAGAAATCCACAATGACCTGTTTATTCAGTAGAAGAACAGTAGTTTCTTTCTGTCAGCAACAGCAACAGAAAATCTTTGTAAGTATACACATATACAAGGCAACTGCTTCCAACCAAACAGCTTGAGTGCCAGTATTTAGGGATGGGACACAGGGCTGCCTTTTATTAGTCTGTTAAAACACTGATGCAGCTCCTAAATAAGACTGTTATTTTGGCTGTGAGATCTAAACAGAGAAATTGCCTGCGCAATGAATATGATACTCATCCAATTTCTACACATGAATAAGGAGTAACTATAGCTCAGAAGAAAAGCATCCATGTAAGTGTCTGAACTTTGCAAGTGCCTATTTTATTTAAATATTTACAGTATTTTGAAAAGCGTTCAACCAGTGTCACACAAGCAGTTTTCCATGTGTCTGCCTGGGATGCTTCTAGACTTCATAATTTCAAGCAAACAAAGAATGGTGAAAACTGAATCCTTATTCACTTTCCCCTCTGCTGGAAAAAATATTAAATAATCTGAAGCAAACTTCTAAATGACAAATGCAATATTCTCAAAGGGACTGTAATATCTCTTTTTCCATGTTCCAGTCTGAGATCAACCAAAGCTTCTCATCTCTTGAGGAATGTATGGCTTGTACCACAAGCACAGCAGCAAGACACCAAAATATGCAGCTGCTAAGTTGGATTTTCAAATTAAAAGGTAAGACAAGCTGTTCAGAGAGGAGTGCTAACTTTGTGTTTTATGGGTGAGAACTGAGGCAGTGAGAATTATTTGTCCCAGATGATGACAAAAGGCTATGACCAATCTGGGATGCAAATACAAACCAGAGCTGGCTGCCTGATTGTAGGCTTCTAGCCTTGTCTCCCTGCAGGCTCCATCTCCAGTGTGAAAGTGTTGTTCAGGTTTATTGTGCAGTGTGGAGGGTGAGGGAAATGCCTCCAGAAAGTCTGTCATCCTTCTCCCCTCCTCTCATGTCACCCCACCACTGGAGCTGGGCAGCTCACCCAGCACTTCATGTGCAAGTGAGGTGGACCCCATCCGGTGCCTTCTCTTAAGGTTATATTTAGCATTTGCTGGTTCCCAAATCACTGGGTGTCCATGCTGTAATACTGTACACTGAGAAGCTCCAGGGCAAGAGAAGGTTTACATGGATCCATGTAGAATTAGCACCGACTGTCCCCGGTACAGCTGTGCCACTATGACACTGAGAAATGGTTGGGACAAGTCCTGTTGTCACTGTGGGGAGATGTCCTGGAGCAGGAATAGCGTGGAGGTGTTGCCCTGTGTTCTAGACTCAGCCTGCATTTGCTCTGACGTGGTGTGGAGGAGGGAAAACACACAGTTAAATTGCGTTAAAACCTCACAAGTCCTTAAAAGTCCTGTTATTTTAATTTGAAAAACTTTGTAGAATTAGGACCTGAGCTTTTGATGCTGGCAATCAAACGCTGTGCACATGCACAGTGATCCTGAGTTTGGGGTGGAAAGTTGCACAAATATATTCTTATTACAAATTTGATATGCACTGCAGCCCACAGCAAAAAATACACGGCTTGAGAGACTCTTTGAAAACGTGGGCACGTGTGTGTAACTTGGCTGAAAGATCACGAAGGTGTTGGTACAATAACTACTATAAATATTTGAAAGGTGTCAACATCAAGGTCCTGATTTTACACACAGATGTCAGCACAATGTTTCCATTGATTAGCTGTGCTGTAATATAAGCCTGTGTATGGAAAATGCATGCTAAAAAGAGTCTTATACAGATCATGCCAGGATTTCACTTCCCTTGCTTTTGTTATATCAGTCTGAGCTGACTGAACCCACTGGAAGTTTACAGATATTTTTATTGCAAGTTAAAATCAGGAGCTTGTTTTTTTAAAAAATAAAAGAAAATAAAATTTTCTGGACTGACTGAGGCTCAGAACATGACCAATATTTGGAGCCATTATTTCCTGGATAATACTCTCTTTTGATTAATAAGTCAGCAAGCAGCTTTAACTAACCCAACACTATTCAGGGTGTTAGTATGCCTCATATGTGGATCCTGAACTGGAGTCTGTTCTGTCTGGAGAGCTACTTGCATTGTGTAGGTGTGCTCAAACCTCATAGGAACACTTAGAAATTTCAAATCTTTGTCATTGTTCATGTGTTTAAGCTTCATTTGATGCTGTCCCGCTTTGTAACACCTGTAGGTACAAAAAGCCACCTGTCACATTTGTGGCCAAGGCAGGAGCACAGATCAGATCTTCTGAGACTGTGTTCTTATGTTCCAACTCAATAAAGCGGTTCACACATGCTGCCTCGTTTTGTGGTGGAAAAGGGTCCTGTTAGTCCCATTAACTTTGTAAAGTTCTCTGTTTGAAGTGAGCCAAGTGCCACATCTAATGCTGCCCCTAATGGAAAAAGGCCTTCAATGGTGCTATTAATTATTTTCTGCCTGTGATGCTCACAAATATCCTCACCAATAAAAAGCATTTTTAATGGAAAACGCTTTCCACATGCATGTAATTAGTGTTCCTTTTATTATAAAAAGATTGGTCAGAGAATTTTTGAAGATACATAATTAGGTTGAAAAAGATGCCAAAATTAGTATGTTTCATAAAGGGTGGTCAATGACTTGCCCATCAGAAAAAAAAAATCATTAAAAATGTTACCAAAGAATTCATACTTTCCATTTGTACATTTAGAAATTGAGCCCACTCTCCTTCCATTTTGAACCGTCTTCTGATTTTTAATTTTTTTACTTTGTGTACAAGTAGCCTTTAAAAGTTGAAATTAAATGAAGTTTTCTAAAAAATATTTTGGTCAAATAAAAAGGTAATTTTTCAGATAGTTTTTCTCTCACTTAAAATCTTGCAATATTTGAGGGTTTGCTCTGATTTGGGCAGAAGTACCTCTGGAATTTCCAAACTCCTTCACAAAGTGGAAGTTTGGAGCTTCTGTTTCTATGCAGCTTTATTACAAAATTACTTAGTAAGGCCCAGAGAGAGGAACCAATGAATTTTTCAGTTCAGTTTCCACTTGAATTGAGCCATGACTGAAGCTGTTCCAGGACAAATCGAAGAGAACTTCATAATAATGGTTTTGGTTAAGGGGAAAAAAAAAAAGAATTAGAGATTCAAACTTTTTTTTAAGTCCCATCCCTAAAAGATCAAAAAAACCCTTACTAGTAATTTTAGTGCTATCAGCCAACAATGATCTCCATGTAGTGCTATGAAACTGTAGATGAGGTTGGACTAAGCTCAGTCAGACAGGTTATTCTATTCAGGACTGAAACTGTCTTTAAAATAAAAACATTAAAGAACTTGTTATTTTGGGCTGGTTTTTTTTTTTTCTTTGTTTTATTTTATCTAACAGTAGTTAATACACCCAGAGATTGGTACCCAACAGAAATAGCATCCACATTTTACACACACAGAGGAAATATTCCATAAAAGTGCTTAATTAGGTTGCAAATAGTCCTAGGGTTGTTAATATTTACCCTGCAGATGACGGACTTCCTTTGTTTGCAGACCTTGATGTGAAAATTGTTTTGACCTCTTTGGGAATAGTGGGGGTGATATTTGGTTAGTGGTGTTGGCACAGGGACATAACACAGGTGCCCTTTTACTGAGCTGGTGCCTGGCAGGGTGACATGCCATGGGCGACAGGGTCTGACTTGTCCTGGAGAGCATCAAGCTCTGTGCGAGGGATGAGGAATCCAAGGACAGCCACAGGCAGATGCTTTGCAGCTGCAGGCTGCAAACCTGCTTGGATCACGGTAGCAGGCTTTAATTTAATGGGCTCTTTTGAGGAATGTTATTTGTCTGTTAGCAAGAACACACTCAGCTGGCCTCCAGGTGAGACCATATTGTGCCACAGCAGAGAAAAACTCAGGTAGGTCCCCAGGGGCCTCTGTATTTCGAGGTGCAGAAGACAAACTGAATTTGGCATTTTTATGTGTGCTGTGTGTTCTTTCAGGTTGTTTTATTACTCTTGGAAGTGCCTCACCTTCCCATAAAAAGCAGAACTCCCTGGGTTTTGTGCACGTGTAGGAGGAGAGCGAGAGTATCACCATCAGGCACTTCTGCAGCCCCTGTGCCCAGCAAGGGGTTCCTCCCAAAACTGCAAGCTCTCAGAGCAGTGGGGGTCGTGGTCCTGGTCCCACCACACCACCACGCCCTGGGGGACTGTCCTACCACACATCTGGGCTGCCACACTCCTGGGGCTGTTTCTTCAGTGGGACCTATTGCAATGTTACAGTGCTGTGGATGATGTCCGTACTCTGAGGCACGTAAAGAGATGGTACCAACCTCTTGTGTTCAGTCCAGAAGAAGTTGAAGACCTTTCCTCATCACTAGAGCAATGAGAAGACCCTTATAGTCAGGGTGAAATAAGTAAAACAGTCTGCAAACGAGGCACAGGAGATAGTGGAAGATACTGTGCATGGCTTGGAGCTGCGTCCAGAGATGAGTGGACACATTATCTTGCACATACTTATGTGCGAGGTGAGGATAATCAGGTGGATGTCTCTGATATGGCTGGCTGAAGGGACAGAAATCTCTAATGGATGATGCCTATAAAGCTGAGATGATGCCACATCTAACCACAACTGGCTGGAAACCCAAGTGAGGAACTAACATTTGCTTTGTTGTTTTTTGGGTTGGGTTATTTTGGTTTTTTTTTTTAAGCAGTCAAATACAGTAATTCTGGTTTTCTTTCTAAATCTTCAAGCTTTCTTTCTAAAGCTCTTCAAACTACAGCAGGTACTTGAAAATGGTGCCAGTCACCATATAATGCATGTAGCATTCACTCTGTCAGAATCTGCCCAGAACTTAGCCATTAGGCAACTCAGATCTTAGAAACACTTTCAGAGAGGAATATTAGCCTGTTTCCAAGATTAAATGAGTACTTAAAATGCTGTTTTCAGATGGTATTTGATTCTGGGATTGAACTCTACAGTTAAATGTGGTGTATTCTCTAAATAAGCATAAAGACTGGACAAACTTGTTCCGAGGAGTGATAAATTCTGGCAATAAATGCCATTCCTGAGGAGAAACCGAGACCTTGCTGTACTCCAAAGGAACAGAAATAGCAGGTCATTGGAAAATGTAGTAGGAGAAAATACATGGGCTGCCTTGGGGGAGAGGGGAAAGTGGCCCCTTAAATCCCTTCCTACTCTTTATTTCTGTGACTCATCCAGACCTGCCTGTAATGGGCTGTTGCATCGGCACATTGTTAGTTTAACTTCTTTGTATCCTGAGCAGCCAGTGGGTCGGTAAAAGAAGCTCTTTGTGCCTTTGGTGGGAGAGAATGGCACGAGGGTTGTTCTTGGAACAGGCCCAGGGAAAGTGTGGGGTGAGGAGGGAGAAGGGAGTAAAAGAAACTCCCCAGTAAAAGGAAAAGAAGGAAAGGAAAAAAAAGGTGTCTGTTTCACAAACCCTGACCTTCGGCAGAACTGCCGTTTCCTGAGTGCACAAAACGTACTGTTCTCAGGCCTGGCACAGAGGGATGGAGCCAGACACCGGCACTGCCCCAGAGCTGGCTTCCCCAGGTCCCAGGGAAGAGCTGAGGGGCAGCCAGGTCAGTGAGTACCTGATCCTACAGGAGCGGTGCGAGCTGAGCAGTAGTACTTGGCATGGGTAGGAGTGGAAAGAGAAGCCGCGTGCAGCAACCATTGCCTTTCACAAGGCAGCTGGAAAGGGCAGCAATTCCAGAAGCTCTGTTGTCTTTGAGCCATGTTGCAAACAGGCATGACCAGTGATAGGACCCAAGGGATGGTGTGAAGCTATGTCAGGGGAAGGTTTAGGTTGGATATTAGGAAAAGGTTCTTTACCCAAAGGATGTTTGGGCACTGATACAGGCTCCCCAAGGCAGTGCTCACAGCCTGAGAGAGCTCAGGGAGTGTTTGAACAATACTTTCAGGCACATGGTGGGGTTTTTGGGGTTTTCCTGTGCAGAGCCAGGAGTTGGACTCAAGGATCCTCTTGTCCCTTCCAGCTTGGGATGTTCTGTGATTCTGTGATTCTTTGGTGCTCCATGGGTAAATCTGCTGCACAGAGAAGAAAAAAGGTTAGACTACTTGGAGTATAGAGAAGATCTGGGGCTATTCCAAGAGGAGCAGCCAAGTCAGATGCGGACCATCTTTCTGGTAACGGAGTCCAAGCAGTGAATAGTCAGGGAGGAGCCTTATCAGCTCAGAATAACTTCATTCTCCCTGCTTCGGGGAACAATGCATTTATTTGGGTCAGCAATGATAGTGCTAACACTGGGAAAGAAAGGTGGGGGGGAATGACTACATGCCATGTTCCAACAGCCTTTCATCAGTGCCAACAACAGACAATAGCAGATTTTTATCACCAACACGTTTCCCCAGAAAACTTCAAGGGATGTATTTCATCCTAGATAGAAATGAGTCTTGAAGTGTGATAGAAATTGAAAGCTTCATGGCTGAGAGGGAACTGTGGTTATAATTATGGAACAAATGTTATCACCAGAAGGACAATGGAGCCAGAAGCTGCTGCACCTTGAGGGCAGCTGGGTCTGTCTTTTCTCCTTCAACCACTGGGCAAAATAATGTGCTGGAACAAGAGAATGAGTGGAATATCATCAGAAAGATCTCTTCTTTCTTCCTCTGACTGTTTCACAGAAAAGTGATTCTTTTCTACAGAAAAGCAGGACATTTCTTTGAGGGAGAGACACAGGCCTCGTCTCTCCTAGTGCTTGGAGTTTCTGGATAGTGAGATCCCTCCAGAACGTGAGGTGTCTCTGTTCCAGTTCCAGCTCTGACTCAGAAAAAACAAATTCCTCATTGCTTGCAAGACAAAGCAAACAGAGAATAGTTCAGATGTCTTCCATGTTCCATATTTTTTCTTTTAGTGTGAATCTTGCATTTTTCCATGGCTCAAAATAATGGTGAACATCTGCTTGGCTAAGTTATCTGGGACACTGCAGGAGAGAGGGAAACATCTTGAGAGGTGTCATAATCTGCATACATCATGTATGTAGTGTTGCTATGTTGTAGTATTATAGTTTTTGCCAAGCTTTTCACCAAAACCCAGAAATTGAACGGATACACTCAAACAGTGGGATCCTTTCCCACATTCTGGGTCTTAGGCTGCACTTACCACATCCTCATTATGCACTAAAAAGAGACATGTCTGATTGTCTGCCCTGGTTTCTGGATGAGGGTAATATGGACAGCTAGGCAACTCAGAATGGCAAAATGCTGTGGAGCTCACCCTCTCTGCAGCTGAGACACATCCAAAGTCAGCACAGACAGAGACTTGCAAATCGTCATTGGCACAGATATGCTAATTGTTATGAGCAGCAAAAAGTGGATATGTCTGTAAATGCCAGATGGGAATTTGCCTGATCCTTCCTCTATTCCTCTCCTCAAATAAGAGACTTTTCTCCTCATTTAAAGCCTTAATAAGCTGTTTCTTGAGGTGAAAGGCTGTGTGTGTGTATCTTTTTTTCATTACTCCAGGGCATCTGGACAAAGGAAGTTTGGTGAAAGCCAAGCTTATTTTGCTGTTTGTTTTCCAAGTGTGTTGAGTTGTTAGTGTTGTGTTAGCAGCACGTTGGTTCAGTCAATCAGTCAATCAGTCTCGGTGTCTTGACTTCAGTCTGTCTGAAGAATTCTGCAGCTAGTAAGTCACGTCTCAAGTGAAGGGTTTGACCAAAGCCTTTAGTGGGTTGACATATGTCTGGGAGGATGACTGAGGAACGTGGGCAGTAGCCTACAGCAGGGCACTCCCATGGGATAGGGAAGACCTGGGCTCCAGCCCTTATTCTCTCCCTTGGCCATATAACTCTTGCCTGACAGGCCTTATTGCAGCACAGGTTCAATAGGACACATAGAGCATGGTCTCTTGTTTCACATCAGCCAGGCTATTCTGTGTCTTGACTGCTCCTGATAAGAGGAAAATGATGATTTGAGTTAATATGCTTAGTGAGAAAACTAAATTTCATACAATAAAGTACACATGGGCTGGGTGCTGGCTTCTTTCTTAGAGGTGTTCAGGTTAGTGCTCACCTGGAGTTGTGCAGATAAATTTGATTCCTAAGACAGCAGAGATCACCCTGAGCTTCAGCAAGCAGGGAGAGGCAGTTCAAACCCGTGAGAGTATTCAATACCTCCTGTTAGCTCTAGGTTGCTTCCTGCTCTGAATGCCATCCTTTTGGAGTCCTAAGTCCAAAGGCACCAGTGATTTTACTCTGAATTGATTGGTGACACCCCACTGTTCAATAACAGCGTTTTCATTATCCAAATTTGAGTTTCAATACCCCATGTCTGCTGTGCAAGCTCATGTCCCAATGCCTGTTCTCCTCAGGTACCTGTGCAGGTGCTCTGAGCCGTGTTTTTGTCACTGCAGCCTGTCCTTCCTTTGCCCAAACATTGCATTCAGCTGGCATCGATGCAAGTTAAACCAGAAGAGAAGCATTCAGCTCAGCATCCTGGCTCTTGGTTTGGGTCCTTGGCATTCCTCTACCATTGCACACTAAGAAGACTCAGAGGCTGGGCAGAGCTGATCAGTCCTCATGCCTGAATGCAGCTCAGTCTGCTCCCACCAGTTTGCCCTGCTGGCTCAACAGCCATATCAGAAATCACATTTTGGTGCCTCTTTCATCTCCAAAACACATCATGAACGTTAATCTTAACACCCCTGTTAAGTACCAGTAGGTTCAATGGTCAAAATGTAATAACTTGCAGACATTCTGTTATCCAAGACAGCAATTTCCCACTGTGAAGAGCTGAAAATAACCTGGCACATGTTGATAATATGTGTTATATCAGTGTTACCTTATGAGACAGATCCTGACCAGTATCTTAGGACATGCATCAGTTTGGTGTCAGAATCCAGAATTATGTTTCATGTCCAGAATATTAAAACCAGGTGCTTGAGTATCTGAAAGCTGAATTGGTGAGAAGATAATAGTAAAAAATATAATTTTTAAAAACTATACAGGTAGACCAGATATTGCTCTTAACTGAACTAGGAACAACTCACTGATTACATGATTTCATGCAATCTTACATGTGGAAAGTTGTTGCTCAGGACCAAAGGAAAGCTGTTAACACCAGAAGGGTGAGTGTAGCTGAATGCCAGTGCTCAGCCTGGTCCTCCTGCAAGGCTGAAGACTGATCTAAGACTGCTCAGGTCGCTGCAGCATCATGTGCAGAAATATTCTTTAGTGAGGGAGAGACTCCTCTGAAGCTAAAATAGACTTTCAATGCAACATGTCGAAACCTATCCTGAACAAAACTCCACAAAAAAAGGGGGTTCAACACTCGCTGAATTGCAAAATGTTCGCCAGCTGGATTTAGCTCACTTTGGGCTGGCCTCTTTGAAAACCACGGCTTCTTTGATCCCAGTCCTAGCAATACTGTTGGACCTCTGCTGTACAATGAGCTCGAGGTCAGTAAAACATTTTTCAGTTGTGGTGGAAGCATTTAAGTTGGAATTTGTTAAATCAGGGGCACAATTCCATGGGTAGAAATTGAACTCTACGTGTGACATTTCTCTTCTTATTACACTTTAAAGTATTAAATCGTGCAGGTTTTTGCTTCCATTAAAAACAAGTTGCCAGATTTAGCATTTTGCTACTTTGAAGTCCCTCTTTTATTCTCCCCCAAAGGGCTTTAACTTTCAGACATGGTTATCCTTAAAAATATATTTTAAATGTTGGTTTTGAAACCTTACAAAGGATATGGCATTGGAGAAATTCAGGATGGAATGACTTTCCAGGGGCAACAGTCAGGGAAAGGCAAAATATCTCCATTTTTCTTCCACCCCCACATTTCCCTTCTGTTTCCAGTATATTTAATTGGCCATCAGCTCTTTCTAACTCCTGTACAGAGTTTAATGCTGAAGTTTTAGATAAGCTTTTCTGAGGATTAGTTTCGACTGAAACTGGTTCCAGAGGATTTGCCCATTCCCAGCAGCAATCTGAGTTGCTGCTCCTTCACAAACATAATCATAATTCACACGTTAGAGCAACGTTCCTTAAATGTTGAAAAGCAAACCAAACTCATAGATCAAAGTGTGATTTGTGATGGATAAGAGCAGTGCAGGCTCACTGTGAGTGCACAGAAGTGTGAAGGACACTGTTACACCTGATCTAATGCTACTCTCCTCCTCTGCCCCAGCCACACAGTGAATTAGAATCTTATTCCAGCTTCTTCTATATGTTAAGAGGACACAAGACCAGGGATGATCCTCACCTTGCTTGCATTGCCATCTCTCTTCAGAGAAGAGAGGAACCCTTCACTCTGCTTTTCTTACAGATTATCCTGGCTTAACCCCAACCTTCTTGCTTCTGCTGGGAGTGTGAATGTAACTTTTGTGGAAATGACTACCCCAAAACCAGCTGGAATATGTGTGTTTGTGAGGCAAGGCATGTCCTTCTACACAGTCTGAAAAGTCTCAAGTGCCTTCAATGACATGACCATAAGGCCAGTGAGAGAAGGCAGAAAGTGCCATGCACCCCTGGAGTGTTTCACAGTGATCAGCTCCAAGCAGAGATTTTCTTTGCAGAGACCTCAGTGCCTGTGCCCATTGGAAGACAACCTGGTAGAAAACTTAACTGGAAAATTCTTACTGTCACCTTTCTTCCCATTTCCTTTTTTCCCAACAGCCCTTAAATCTTTGGGGGAAGTGGAAAACTTTGTTTGGAATGATCTACTCAGTGACAGGTAAAACTCCATCTCTTTGCAGTTACCACTATTATTTTCTGTGCAGTATTTTTGAAAAAAACCCCATGAACAGTTTCTGATTGCACCAAAACAGGAGAAGAAATATTTATAGAATCATAGAATGGTTTGGAGATATAGGTGCTATGGATAGGGTTAATTTATTTCCCTTTTAAGATTAAATAAGGTCCTAGAGGTATATAACTGTAATTATTTTAAACTCCCCCAAGTAACATATAGAGGGGAATCACTCTGCTTGTTGCCAAGTCTCAGTTGTGAAATGTCTTTACAGACTTACAGTATATTAACATATTCTTGTTCTTTCAAAACTGACATTTTCCACTGGTTGAAACTAACTCCCAATTCAGAGAGCAATATCTCTGCTGCTCAGACTTGCCAAATCAAATTCCTTCTGCAAACTCAAAAGAATTATGTAATCTCCTTCTATATCCAATTTTCCTTTTTCTTGCTAACCTCCTCAGTGAGGCTCTAACAATAAGCCTTTCAGAGTTAACATTGTTTGACATGCACAATGTGGCACATGCAGAACTGTCCCTTTTGCCTTGGCAGTCCTTCAAAGCCTGGGCTGTTCCATGACTTCATGTAAAGTTTAAGTCAAAAGTAAATATGCCATTAAGTGTGCCTCACCTGATGGGCTAATGGTTTTGGGGGGTGGAATGGTCTTTTTCATGGTATTTTCTCTTGCTTGATCTCTGGTTCTGAGATGTCACAGATCCCAGGAGCCCCACTAGAATTTGAATCTTTGAGTTTGGCAAACTCACTGTGATGCTAAATATGGCAAGAAGTGCTAAAGGAAGACTCAGCTTAAAACTGTGCAGAAGTAGTTCAGCAAACAAGGTAACATTATTCAGACTGTGCTTTGTACGAAGGCCCTTTACACATTTCATAGAGGAGATGTGATTATTAACAATACTTTTCCTTACTTGAATATCTGCAATGCATCTCTTCTGCTCAAAACAGCTTTTTACACATGCAGGAAGTGGAGAGGTTGCTGAGCTCCTGGTTTGCTCACATCTCTGTCTGTTCTGCTGATAAACATCCCAGTTTTTCCTTGGTCTTTTTGAATTGATCTGCCACCACCGTGCCATGCCTGAAATTAGATTGTCATGCTCAAGCAAGGATTTGAGTTACTGAGTGATGTGGAAAATGAGAAGAGAACTGAGTAACATGGGGGGAGTACAAAAGTATGAGCAAGAGGAAGAAGATGAAGTGTGGGTTTTTCAGAGGTGGGAGTGAAAACAGAGAGCCTGAGGAAGAGTACCAAGCATCAGAATTTTGCACTTGGAAGAGAAGATAAATGAGCCCCATGGGAAGCAGTAAAGGAAGGGTCCAGAGTTAGGGGAAGGTTAATTGTGCCTGAAGATTTGGAAGAGTTGTTCCAGAAGCAAATAGAGCCTTGGCCAAGCCAAAGGTTCTGGTGTCAAATCAAAAGAGAAGGCCTCCTATCATGTGCTAGTGACAGCCCATACTCCTTTAGGGACAATAGGGTGCCATCCCATAGCAGAACTGAAGGAGATGTGCTGTTCCCACTCTGAGGACATCTCCTGCATATGAACACATATGAGCAGTGTTCTTCAACAAAACTGTTCTTTGCCTGCTTCCCAAGGTGGTCAGAGGACCTTACAGAAATATTGAATGAGTGTCCCTGACAGGAAAGGCAAAAGCAGTTATTGTTATGAAGAATTGCACCAGGATCCAACTGCAATTGTTCAGCCTCAAGGAAGCAAATTTGAATGAGGTTAGGGTTTTGTAGAATGACGTGCTGGTCCTTGTCATTCAGGATATTATCAGCCAAGGAAATAACAAACTCTTTTATTCTCCTATAGGCTCTGAAGTTATGATTGTGTTGTTTGGATGATTATCTAAGGAGCAACAGTCAAGACTTCTTCTGCTCCCTAAGACTCAGTCAGCACAAAATTACTCCTGGCAAATTTATAAGATGGTTGTGGAAAAAAACCCCAGCCATAACTTAGTTTGTGTTCATTCCAGAGTCTCTGCATGCTTCAATATACACTCAGAACAACTGACTTAAAATGAAACTGCTCATCCCAAGCCTTTGACCATGTAAGTCTGCCACTGGCTGGAAGCATGGAAATGGCAATGCTGACTATTTTCTCCCTGTGTCCTCAACTACCATAATCTGCCATGCAGGGGGAATTCCATTTGCAACTGCTGAGAACAGTCCCCATCAGATAGCAGGAGCTGGCTAATGAGTTATTTCATAAACTCATTCACAGACACCATCTCAGAGAGCATGAGGAAATGCTTCTGATAAATTATCATCCTCAAATGCCTTGTGGATAAACACCTAATGGTACCTTGACACAAGACAGTTGATAAATGTCAGTGGGTACATTCAGATGATGTTTCCATTTTTCAACATGGTACTTTTGCACTTTTTCAAAGGAGCAAGCAGGGACTGCCTAACCTTTGAAATGAAAAATACGGATACAGCAAAGTGGTGGATTTAACCTCTGAGCAAGTATGTGTTAATTTCAGTTCCTGAGAGTGTGCTGCATTAAACTGTTCTTGACAGATTTTAATAGGAATTTTGGACATTGTACATTAATAAATAAGTATTACCTTTGTTATTCTAAGTGCAGTGGTTTTCCTTAGTTGAGAAAGCCTGGCGCTTTCATTTGATTTATATGATGCTATGTTAAAAAAAGGTAGTAATGATACGTGTGTTATTCATGTACTTGGAAGTCTCAAAGGATTTTAAATATATCTTGACATGTACGCTCATAAATTCTATCTAAGGTAGACATTTTGGCAAACTGGGTATGGAATTAATGTTCCTGAGACTTCCAAACACCATTGATCAAAAATACTTTCAAAATTCTCCAGAATGCCAAACTGATTTCTTTTGAACCCATCTGTGTGGTCAGTGAACCATCTATCAAATTGTCTTCAGCTTGGAGTCATAGTCTGTGGGCCCAGACTGCATTTCATTGCAAATTCTTCACACCACAAAGGCTTGATTCCATCAGTTTGAGACGGAGCAGTTGAGTGTGAGTGTCTAATGAAGAAGTGAAACGTGAGTACAGAGCTCAGTGTTCCAAACGTGCATCTGTTCATGAGTTTCTCAGTGGTGAGTTTTTACACACCATCCAAAGTGTGAAATGGAAAAGCTTTTGCAAACAATGTGTTTGCTTTGAGGAGTGAGCCACACGGTCTTTGTGGGGTGGATTTGGAGGGGTGCTCTTGAAATTGTTTGGGAGAGGCAGAATCAAACACAGCAGTGGGCTCAGAGCAGGATTCTGGGTTTGCTTCTCCCTCTGTAGATGGGCTTAACTCCTCTGGGACTTTTGCTACAAATCTTCTATAACTGTTAATACTACAGACTGTTTTGGGCACCAAGATTTACTTTCATAGCTATATGTGCTGACAGCTACAAACATAGCCTTCAGGTGTGAGTGTAATTCCAATAGGCATTGCTGCATTCTGGTCTACACAGCTGGCCCAAGTGGGGGCCATGAAGGTTATTTACCTCAGGAAAAACAGATGACAACCTAGTATTTCTTTGGCAGAAAGCATTATTCTGGATGCAGCAGTAACAAAGCAGAAGTCAGTGGCTTGTGGTTCCAAGTCCTTGCCAGGCCCTTCACCCTCCCAAAACGTGCCCTTGATATCTCTCCAGGTGTGCTGCAAGGGCTTCTTCACCTACCGCCTTTTTGATGCTCTCTGCAGCTTTTGGAGACCAGACTGGCCCTGGCTGCTCCTGTCTGTACCACAGCATGTTTCCTCTGTAATTTAGGGAAGACAGAGATTCAAATATTTATAACAGGGTTTACTCAGACACACCCCCCAAGGTCATTCTCGCTCCCACTGATCTGGCCAAATATCATTCAAATCTTCTTCTTGCCTGATTACTTTTTCAACATGTGGAATGGGTCTTTCTGTCTCTGTGGATCTCCTTTGTTTCTCCAAAATCTGCTCATTTTGGTTCCTGGAGCTAATTTCTTTCCAGTAAAACTGTTTCAGTCTCTGAAATGATACTCTTGGCTCTCGTGGCAGAAACCTGAAATAGTGCTGTGACACTTTTTTGGGTGACCCCACAGCATTCAGAGCCATCTTCCAAACTTTATTCAGCCTGTTCTTCCTTGTAATTCTGCCCACACCAAGCAAAATACCTCTTCTAAAAGTTCAATGTTTGAATGTGTGAGAAAACTTCTATAAACTGAAAATTTCTTCTTCAGCTGAAATGAGCATTTTTTCAGTTTTGCCATGTAGAAGGCTTGTTCAAGATCCACACTTCTGTGTTTCTTTTCAGGAACCACATATGAGAATTTATGAAGGACCTGAGTTTACCCAGCACTTTGGAAAGTGTTGTGATATATTTTACTGTCTTTTTAGAGTGTTATTTTGGTTTTTTTTCTATTCAAAGGAATGGAATATGCTGTTCCCCATCTTTTTTGGGAGGCTTGATGCACGTAACCAGATGAACTGCTATTGAACCTTACTGTTACACGATCAGATTGCTGGTACAGAGGCAAGTGTGGAATTTCTAGCTACACAGAATTTAATAAACTAGACAAAACATGTAAAATTCAAAGTTTAAAAGGCTCAGGGGGCATCTCCAATATTAGTATATCTGTGTTTGCTTATTTCTTTCAGGAAGCACACATGCTAGTTCTTACAGTGAGAGGACAGTGCTAACATATGAACAGAAAGGACTGGGAGCAAAATTTGAATTTTTTCAGGGAGTAAATTTCCCAAGGAGAGTTTGTTACTCTACCAGGCAGTGCCAAAGTCTGTATCACATTTTCTCTATGATTTGTTTGTAAAGTCAAAACCCTGTGTAAGCAAAAAACTCCACAGAAAACTGCGTGTTAAAAAACATTTGTAGAGCTGAATCTTCCAGAGAACCATTTTTTTCCTTCTGCAAGAGGAGATTTCTCCTTCCCATTGAGTTTCTTAGCAAATACCTTTTTAACCTAACTCATGTTTCTTTGCTCTCACTTTCCTATTGACAGCCCACTTTCTTGGCCATCAGAGAGCAGCAATGAAAATACATGTTCTTCTCAAAGACTTTAGAAAGCTCTGTGGTGTTACCTGAGTTTCAAAAATATCCTTATGCTGTCAGGCTTAGCCATCCAAACCTGGCCCATGGGTCTTACAGGTGGGACACGCTCCTTCCCCCAGGGTTAAAAGTTGTCACTTCACTACAGGTCTGGTTCTGGTGTATTTTGTCCTTGTTTGGGGCATTTTCTATTTTTAAGACCAACACAATACAACAGAGAGGGTGTCCCCCGTTCCTAAAGGTGGAGTCCTGTACCATTCCCTTAGGTGGACAATCTATGCTTCAGGCTGAGATGAACTCTGATGTCTTTTCAAGCCAGCTCCTTCCTGAAATTTTGTTTTCCTCTGTCCAGCTCCCTGGGTAGAAGAGAAGCTCCTGCTGAAGACACATGATGCTTTGTCTGGCCAGCCAGAGATATATAATGGTCTTGGCCATGAAACAAAGAAATTTCATAACAATAACTTCTATCTGGTCCGTTCTCTGAATTTTCTGCACTTGCCAGTTTTTCTCTTTCCTCCTTCTCTCTCTCACTCAAAAAAAAAGCAAAAAAAATAACAGAACTGAGTTTCATTGTTTCCCTGTTAGCTCAGAAGAGCTGTGAGCCAAGTTAGTCCCTTTGCTGTAGATATTCCAGGGATGGAGCATCAGGGCTCACAGATACCATCTTCCAGCCTCTTTGCTCTCTCCTCCTGCTAAGGGACTCTTAACTGGAAAGCAGGAGCACCACAGCAACTTCTTCCATGTCCCAGGGTATCCTGGGCCTTTTTTATGGTTTGAGAGGCCTGTTTGAGTTCAGGCAAGCATCCCTATGTCAGTCTCTTGTGTCTTACAAGTCTTTGTCTGAATCCAAACCCATGTAAACTGAGATTGTACAAGACTCCTTGGACATCCTCCCTGTTACTTAAGGTTTTCTCTTGTGCTCCTCATCCAGCTGTAACCTGTTATCTATCTCATACCTCTAAGAGATTCAGATGGACTTACAGGTCCATACACAGTCACTGGGCGCAACTTTTGAGTGGGATGCTCAGGGTGGTTCTGTTCAGACATAAACCCCAACCAGTCTTTTGGGATGTGAGGTTGGCTGAGGTATGTGTGCCTCCAGAAAAGCCTGACCCTGAGCTGACGCACCCCTTCTGTCCCATTTGATCTTCCCAAATTGAAGCTGGAGTAGGAAGAGTCACCAGTGCCCTCTGAGTGAAAGTCCTTTAGATAATCTGAGTCCATCTCTAACTTATTTAGAAAGCTCATTTTTTATTTTTTGTTGTTTCTTTTCAGTTCCTTGAGCCTGTGTGTCAGCTGAAATGCATTAATAAATTCCAATGGAAAAAGGTGTCCCATTTCTAACAGCAAGCTTTGTGATCCATCATCCCTCGTTGCTCAGTGTTATGTCAACCATATCAGCCCATTACCGAGTGCAACTCAAAAGTCCCTCAACAGCTGAATGCCAGAATCTGTGGCAGCAGAGCAGAGGTAAAAGAATCATCTTACAGGGATTTTTTCTCACACTTCTGCCCTAAACTCCTAATACTGGCTGTTGTTAAAGAAAGGATACAATTTTACAATAATTATAATTTTGTCTTAGTGCAGTTTTCTGAAGTTCTTTTTCATGTGCTGATCAAAATTGTATTTATGTTAGCAGGGTTTTTCAATCTGTTCAGACGCACTTCATTCTGCCCCCGAAGACATGGTCATATTTCTGCCTTTTCTGGGAAGCTCCAGAATTTTGACTCAGATTCTTTATAGAGGGCTCCAGCAATTGTTTAGATCTTGTTTTAATTATTTTCTGGCCATTGTTGAGCTTTGTGAGTACCTCCATTGTTTGTTCCAGTTTGATTGCAGATATCAGTTTATCCTTTCTCTTCTGGGAAACTTGATTCTTCTGGTGATATTCGCCTGCCTCATAGCCAATATTTCTGGTGTGTGAGATTGTTTTCACTGGAAGGAGATATTGGTGACCTGTATTTCTTCAATAAAATCATGTTTGCTTGTGGAGAATGTCCACAGAGACCTGCAGCAATGAACTAGGAGTCACTGTCTTTGAGCATAAAACCATGTTCCTTCTCGGGTAATTCCACCCCTTTCTGGTGGTTTTATTTTATAGGTGTTCTTTGTGGTGTTTTCTGCCTGCCTCTGGTTGTTTCTGTCACTTGTGCAGACACATCCAGGTCTGCCATGCCATTAGCAAAATTTAAAATGTTAATTCAGTTGTCAGCCAAACCACCAAAGACAGATCTATACCACATGTAGATTAGTTACACAAACAGTGACTTCTGTTGTTAAACAAAAGAGGTTTTTTTCCTCCCATTTATCTTGAATAAAATGTTGCTACCAAACCCATCATCTTCAGAGAGGTTTGGAAATATCCATATACCAAAGATATTATGCTTTGAGACTGAATCTTTCAGCTGAATAATGAGAGATTTTGACTCCCTCATGAGCCTTCTTACAGACCTATCAGGTGGCTGATAGTGCCTTAGGCTGAATATGCCTGATTTTTCCCAATTGGAGGTACTGAAATAGCAGTAATTAATTATTCAACAGTCATAAAACTACAGATATTAGTGTCTATGAAGTGTATTTGGATCTTTCACTGTAATTAATCTAAACTGCAAAACTAAATTAATTAATCAGAATTGTGACAGGTACACTCTGTAGATAATAAGCAGATATAAGCAGGTTTTTTCCATTTTGTCTGAACTGGAGGAGAGACTGTAGACCTCAAGGGTGGCCTCTTCTTTCTGAGCCTTCAAGTCTTTCCTCATTGAGATTGTGGGAAATCCATTCTGCCGTTCATCTAGAAGAGAAGTATTTGAGGAAGTCAGATTTTGGAGACTGAACTTTGCATGTCTTTCCCCATTCCATATTGAAAAGTTTTTCTTTGTTCAAAATGTGTAGGATAATTATGCGGCTGTCAAAGGGGAATGAGTTAAAAGAGTTTAGCTAGGCAACAAGTGAAAAACAATGTCATCAAATGCACAACTGAGGAAGTTTAGGAGTTGGAAGTAACACCCTTCCTTTAGGGAAAATATGTCTGTTTGAGAGGTAGGGAAACCAGAAGTGCTCCCTTAGTAGTGTTTTCTTGTTTGCCAACAAGAATAAAAATAATTAATATACAGTTTATTTTCTAATTGCAACAGGAATTGTATAAAGCTTTGCATCTCTGTGCTGACCTGAGGGTTTGGACCTGTCTGCTGATCCTTGGCAGATCCTTGATTTTGCAGGAAAGCTGTGGGGTAACTTCCCACCAGGTGGGTGGGGTGTCTCTGCTGACAGTACTCACTGGGGTCAGCATGACCTGGGCCATGGCTGCAACAGCAGCTGCTGCCCACCGCTGCCCATCGGCCCCAAACAGGCTTCTTGTCACTACAACTGATGGGTTTTGTGCTTTTTACCTGACAGGTCCTTCTCATGGTGAATCTCTCTAATCTTGGCCCTGTTTTCTGTTTAATCTGAACAGACTTTTTTTGCTCAGCCAGAGAAATACAGAGGATGGTGTTTTGCCTCCAGTTCACTGATAGCTCTGCTTCCACCCTTAATGCTCTGCTTGAGGCTCTAAACTTCTCTAACCCCTCTCCTCTCTCATGTGAATATTTTGGATATCCTTCCACTTATTTTTGTCCCAGATTTTCAGCTTTATGTCTTTTCCCTTTTCTAGGATGCTTTTTTTCACTGATCTGAAAACCCCTTCTTTGCCCCTACTGTTCTCTTTTGCTTCTTCAAGCCCACAAGGACTCACTCACTTATCTGTTATTGGGATGTCTCTGAAAAGCCTTTCTTTCTCCAGAATTATCTTTGAAGAAAACTGGTTCTGAACTAACACTGACTTTTCTCAAGGGGCCTGGACACATGCTTGAATTTCAGTCCATTTATTTCTCTTTCTTTCAGTGACATTTTTTGTGGTAACATCTCCCAAAACACAGATAAGTTTTTCTAAACTGCCTTCCCTAATTGTTTTCAGATATAAATTATACATCTTAAAACTCACAAGTCATTAGTAATTGAAGGAACTTTTGGCATGTAAAATATGATGTTTAAATGCTGAGAGGAATCTGGCAGAACATTACTGCCCTACCTTTCCAAATGTTGCAAGATATTCTTGGCTTATAGCATATTATATAACAGAGCTTTAAACACAGATTATCTTTAGAAAGAAAGTCAGTGAATATTGTCAAACCACAGTGATGAATTAGCTGAAACTGATGAGATGCATTTGCAAAAGGAACTGACCAAGAGTAGTGAGAAGTAGCCAGCCTGTTTAGGGAATAACAATGTTTCTAAAGATAAGTGAATAATGCATGTGGTCCCACATTCATTGTTCTCTTGGAAAGCATTTTCTGACTTCAGAGTAAACAGAAACTCTATTTACATTATGGCTGTCTGCTTTTCACAGGGCTAACTAAGGACTTCTGCCTGTCAGTATAGCAAAGCAATTGGCCAAAACTGGCGTCATGGCAAGATAAAATCAGTTTTCTATTGGAAGTCCTGCCATACAAGCAATTTCTGACTGGTGGAATGAGTATTGTTCCTGTTTTTCTAGGACTCTTACTGGCATCAGAAGACCTGTACTGGGAGCAAAGTTAAAGGAATAGACTTTTTATGCCTTGGTTTGCTCATGTATTTTAAATAGATGCTATCTCTGAGCACTAAGGTTTTAGACTTCAAAACCATAAAATAATGTGTCTTGGATGAACATTCTCATGCTCCTTGTAGGGATATTTGTGCACCTTAATCAGACTTTAAAAAATTGTTTCAAACCTGTTTATACTTTCCTCGATTTCTTACTTTATTTATCATTACAGACTCATGATTTCTGGAAGGAGTAAATTACAACCCACTTCTCATGTGAATATTTAATAATTTGAAGTTTTATGAATATTTAATCAGCAGATTATATGAGTCCACACAAAACTCCCATTCCTATTGGTGAGATTTTGCCCTATTTGTAGCTAGAAGCTTGCCAAAGAATGTGGTGGATTCTCAGTTCTTATAGCCTTTAAATCAGACCGAATATCTTTCCGAGAAAGATGCCCTGACTCAACCACAATTTATTGGAAATAATTTAGGAATTGCTGGGCAGCCTCCTCTGGGCTATGCTCTGCAGATGTCAGAGAAGGTGACTGCAAAGTTTCCATACGATCTTAAAATCTACAAATACATGGCTGATCTTTGAAATACCACGGTCTTAAATAAGTTTTTCTTTTTTTCATCTGGGATGTTTTAAGATCTTTGATGTGCTAATGATTCAAGTTGTCTGGCTAGATGATAAATCTCAGATGAAAGAAGTAGATGGTGAGTTAAGACTTCTTCCTCACCTCTGCCTGGGAGCTACGGCACATCTTAGTAACTTCCTTAACAAATAGTATGTGTTTTCAAGGGATTGGGCATGATTTTAATTGCAGCTCTGTAGGAAACTGTTTCTCTATTTCATGAAAGGTCTCTTGATTTTTCAAAATGTTCTCATCTCCTTGCAGCTGAATCATACCTGCCTCATACCCCTTCCCAACATAAAAGCTGAAGGTTTAAGGTTCTGGGATTATGATGCTGTGTCCTCGTTCTGGATCAACAGAGCAGGAGACTTACATTTTGTCTTCCAAACCATTCTGGAAGAGTTGGGCTGGGGACTATGGAGTCTTCCCTGGAAAAAGTCCATCTCCTTCTTGTTTTGAACAATGGTTCAATCTTGGGCCTTGAAATTTTCCCTGGAAAAACTGGCCAGTGCTTTCTGGTGAAAATGTCACGTCTGACAATTTCATATTTCTTGGCAGACACCTTCCTTCCCAATTATTAAAGTGTATTCTCAGAAAATTCATGCCAAATCTACTAGCAATGATTATAAATAAAGCTATGATGGGATATGGAGATCACTGAAAGCTGTGGTGCTTTAAGAATCTCAAAAGCTTTCTGGACCACCAGAGATAATAAATCATAGCAACTCTGAAGGCCAAGATGAAAACACTATCAAATAAAATACAAATTTTGTCTTCTTTAAGTATTCAGCAGTTTTTTAATGAGTATGTTTACATAATTTGAAATCAGGATTTTCTGTCAATGCTAGTGTATACAAGGGAGAAAAAAAAAAGAAAAAAGAACAAAACTTTTTCTTCTCAAAATCAGATTTATTAAGTGTAAACAAATTTCCTTCCCAGTCTGTCTGAAGCTGGCAGTGCTAAATTTTACCTTTGCAGAAAGTATTTAATATAATATGTGTAAATATTATGTTAAAGGATTCATGTCCTCTTTTAAACAGTGGCAAAAAAGTTTCCTTTCAGCCTTTAGGTTTTCCACTAATTTATTTCATATTAAATCAGAGCAGGCTAAAAAACTGCTGATCAGATCTTTACTGAGCTTTATTGTAATGTAGTTTAAGTGGATGCAGACGGTTGGTTTTTATTTTTCTTTATTTCTTCATTTTATTTCCCTCTATGTCTGAAATATTATACAGGAGACTGAAGTTCTTGTGGCATTAACATGAGAGTCTCAAAATGGGCCAAAAAATAAATATTATAAAAATATGTCATCCAAATCAAATACTGTGTGAATAAGGGAAACTGGAGAGGTTACAATTGTGGTTCAAGGTTTAACATGCAAGGTACCTCAAAAGTTAGCTAAATACATTTCAGATGGATGTAAAATGCAGGGGAAATGTGTTAAGCATCTTCCCTTGGTGAGATCTCGAGCCTGGCTCAAATAACAACCTCGGAGGTCAAGTTCCCATGTGGTAACCTATGGGGGATGGGAATAGGCTCAGATCCCCCTGTCCCTTCAACAGCAGCATCCCTCTGGTAAAAAGGCCTGACAGTGCACCATGATAATCTTCATGCTCATCAGCAATCAAAACCTCAAGCGTGCACAGGAACAATATGAGGAGACTTTAGGTTTCCTTTCACTGGGGCAAAAACTTCGGCTACTGACTGCTCATGGTGCTTAACTGTGTAATTGTCTTAATTATGCTAAATTGCACTGTGTAGTCCCTTAACAATTATGTGGGTTAGCAACAGTATTAAATGACAAAAATGACATTAATGTAGTCATAGGATTGCCTCGCAGAAGCATGAAAGTCAGAAAACACCAGGGTCGGCACAGGTTTCCCTTGAGGAACCACCCTCACCACTGCACGCTCTGGCAGCTGCAGGAGACTTTAGGACAGGGGGTGATCATAGTATGACTGATTTTGTAAAAATCTTTGCTTGTGGGATAGCTCTGTCAGAACACTTACTTTGAAATGTTCACTACGTAGCAAATGTTTGGGCAAAAAGTTCTAAGCCCGTGGTTCACCTCAGAGGGCTGATGTTGGCTATCAGAACTTGACTGAAGGGGCTTCAGCTGGTTTGGAGTATAACCGAAATCTTACCATGACCATCACAGTCCAATCCAGTATTCCAGGACAGTTTCCATGAGCAGATTACTTTCAGGATGCAGTTCTGGTCATCCATTTGTCCACATTTCTTTGCCTGTAGGCCAGACTCCTGAGACAAATCTCAGCTGTGAAAATGGAGGAAGAACTTGCTCAGGAATTCTGTGGACTAAAATCCCAACATTTTTGGCAGGTGTCTAGTTTGTGACTCTTCTAAGGCCTTTGTGTTCACTCACGTGCTGGAGACCAGATGCCTTCCTCTCCTACCTGTGTCAACAGGGCTGTCTGTGGCAGACCCCCCATACAGGTGGACTCGCTCTCAGGAAAGGTGAAATTCCTCCTCCTTTTCCAGAAACGTCAGCCTGCTACAATACCTCCAATGTGGTAAAGAGGTTCCTCGCCTCTTGCACTTTTTGCAATACTATCTATTTTAATATAAATATAACAATCCCATTTAATAATTTAAAAACCTTAAATCTACTGGGCTTACTGTCGTATATTAATAATAATAATAATAATAATAATAAGTATCACATTTGGGCAGCAAGATGTGAACTACAAATGTGGCTTCTCTATCATCCACAACTTTCCATAGGACTTATCAGAGACCTGCATTGTTTCAGTCCCTGTGACTGGCAACAACAAAGACAGCAGCTCAGCTGAGCAACCAGACATGAGTATGAGCTTCAGGGAGCCCTAAGAAGTTACAGAACCAAGTGTCATCTTTTGTGCTGAACTGTTTGAAGGCAAGAAGAAAAAAGGCTTTACATGGATTATTTAAATATTTGACCAGCTTCACTGTGAAATAATATTAGGAATGAACAGAAAGGAGCTTGTTCTGGTGGAGTTTTCATGTTCTGATTCTTTAAGGGGTTATGTAGTATCCTCTGCAGTTAGAAAGCTCATTAAGTGCCTATTTTTAAAAAGAGGGTCATAAGTTACAGGTATGAAATAGCATGGCCACATCAATGAATCCCATCTTAAATATTAGTGAAACATTTATGCTTGCTGTCCCAAATTTCTGCTAAAATCCAGAGCAAGGCCCTACTTGATTGACTGCCTCTGCCAGGGAACCCATTTTCAGAAGCCAGGAACAATTTATGTTATCTCAAAGTAATAACAACTGGTGGAGAAATATTTTTTCACATAACCATCTGTGGAAAACCAGTGCATTCCTCTTTTTGTACTCTGGGCTAACCTATAAATTAATTCCTTAGGTATTTATAAGGATAGCTCATTATGTGGAATTTACTAATAAACCCTCCTAAGTTCTAGTTTGGGTTTCCTCTGGTGAGGTGAGCACGCATATCCCAACTAAGCCATCTGGACAGACCCTGCTCAGTCTGAAGAATTTGACACTGCTGTAAGGTTTAAGCGTTCCTAGAAAATTTTGGATTCCCTTACAAAATGTATTTACATTTTTTAATAGTGTGAGTGTAGCCAAGATGGACTCTACCTGGAAGAGGTCTCCTGTTTATCAACTGAATACTTACTCTTTGAGCAGTGAAGAGGGCAAACCTTAGAAAAGCAAAGAAAATCTGTTTGAAAGGAGGAAAGAGAGGCATTTTCTTAAGCTGGCATGCCTTCTTGCATTTGAAGTCATATCTTGTAAAATATATGGCCAAAGTTCAACATGATGTGGTTTGAGCTTGGCTTCCTTTGGTAAATAAGAGTATGTATTCAGTGGATGAGCCTTACTTTAATTTCAAATTCAGACCCAAACTCCCTCCAGACTTTGGGGAATTGTGCTCCCATGATTATGACCAATAAAATGAAAAAGGGGAGACCTGTATGCAAAGCTCCAGGATCTGAGATTTTGGCTTAAGAACATCTCTATCCTGGACAAATCATTCCATATACAATCTGCCCCAGAGCCAACTAACAAATAATCTACAAAGGCTTACAAAAAATGCATTGCAAAAATGAATGTTCTGGTTTTATCTAGGAGTTAGCATTCTTAAAAAAACCCCAGTCTGTCCTCCTGGGCTCACGCTCAGTAGTGCTTCTAAAAGTACTAAAATAAAACTTTGCAGTTAAAGAAGTGCTTTATCAGCCAAAATTATCTATAAGAAACTCGAGGAATTTTCTGGTGAATAAAATATTGCCCTGCAAATATTTGCTCTGCTTTAACCTGGAACTGTTCCTGCTCTGAATCTACTGACAACCTGGGGGAAAAGACACATTATCATTTTGAGCTGTGTCTCAGTATTTCTGATCTAGTTTCTTCACAGAATATGTTACAGCAGCAATTACCTATAAAATTACATTTGATACTTTGATAGAAGTGTAACAGTGTGTCAGCTCTATTTCTTTGCAAAATAACTTTGATATGGACACAGAACTCAGTAAGTGCAGCTCATTTAAAGTCAGAAACCTTTCTCTGGTCCCAGCATTACTCAGCTTCCACATTTAATGTGTCCAGCAGTTGCACTCTCAACAATTACTCTTGTCCAAAAAGAAATTATAATTAAAAAGTTAAGTTAGTTGTTGAAAAAATGGTTTACATCAAAGAACACATTCCTGCAGTGCATTGTAGGTATGGCTGGGAAGGGAGTATGGGTAGGGAGCCTTGCCAGGGTCCCAAGTGAAGCAGCTCCTTGCCTCATCTCACCTGCAGTTTTACCTATTTGTTTTCCTCCTTCTGGGTGTCTCCTGCAGGCTGTGGTTCCCTCTGGGCTCATGGCAGCATCAGAAGGATCAGTCACGGTCAGCCTCAATACCTGGGGCAGTGGGTAGAGAGGTGCACTTTGCTTTTTCCCTCTGGAAGGCACAACCTTCAGCCTGAGGGAGAGAAGAGCTTTACAGCCTGTGCTCTCTCTTGCCCTACCACTCTCAAAACTTAATTTCAAAGGGCTCAAAGGGTAATTTATTTGTTTACAAGAGACGTTCCCTTAAGAGAATGGGCTGGGTTCATATCTCACACGCATGCAAATGTGGAGTAATGGCTTTCATCTTGCAAATCACTTCAGTTTATGCTGCTGCAATAAACCGGGAGTTGGCTACTGTGTTCTTTCCTATCATTTTAATACCAGTACACACTCCTATGTGCTCTGCAGTAAAATTAGAGAAAGAAACATCTGGCAAACAAAACCATTACCAAATAAATGTTGCCCATTGGCCCCAATTTCACACTCAGAATATTGAAAACAAATGTTCTGGTGCTATTGAGATCTTGACATGTTTGTGTTTAGCTTGTTGGGTCAGCTGAAATTGCTCGTGTTCACAGTGATCCCTGATGAGAGATGCTTTGAGTCACAGATTATTTAGACTATTCTCAGTATGGGGTACAACTCAAAGCTCCTTAGCAGCGTGACTCTCATAACAATGATATAACCCAACAGCAGGTCCTCTGACCTGACAACATGCCCCCCACTTCTAGGGAATCTGTGTAGCTAAACAAAATATTTGTGAACTAGTGAGAAAACAGAAGTCACCTGCTATGAATCTGTCTTTATTTTGGGACAGACAGCACACTGTGGCCTGTTTTGATTTCCTGGCCTATTGTATTAGGGTTTTCACAGAGTTGCTCACAATTACAGAATAACCTGAGTTGAAAGGGACCCAAAAGGATCAATGAGTCCAACTCCTTGCCCTGCACAGCACCATCCCCAAGAGTCACATCGTGTGCCTAAGAACATTGTTCAAATACTTCTTGAGCTCTGTCAGCCCTGGTGCTGTGACCACTGCCCTGGGGAGCCTGTTCAGTGCCCAACCTCCCTCTGGGGAAAGAACTTTTCTTCCTGATATCCAACCTAAACCTCCCCTAACACAACTTCAGGCCATTCCCTTGGGTCCTGTCACTGTCACCACAGAGCAGAGATCAGTGTCTGCCCCTCCTCTTCTCCTCACCAGGAATTTGTAACTGCACTGAGGTCTCCCCTCAGCCTCCTCTTCTCCAGGCTGAACAGACCAAGTGCCCTCAGCCTCTCCTCACACGGCTTCCCCTCAAGGCCCTTCAGCATCTTGGTTGCCTTCCTTTGGACACTCTCTAACAGTTTAATGTTTTTCTTATATTGTGGTGCCCAAAGCTGCCCCCAGGACTCAAGGTGAGGCCTCCCCAGCCCAGAGCAGAGCGGGACAATCCCTCCCTTGCCCAGCTGGCGATGCTGTGCCTGATGTCCCCAGGACAGGGATGTCCCTCCTGGCTGCCAGGGCACTGCTGACTCAGATCCAACTTTCCATCAACCTGGACCCCCAGGTCCCTTTCCATGGCACTGCCCTCCAGCCTCTCATTCCCCAGTCTGTCTGTACATCCAGGGCTGCCCCAGCTCAGGTGCAGAATCCGGCACTTTCCCTTGTTGAACTTCACATGGTTGGTGATTGCCCAGCCCTCTCATTTGGGGAGGTCTCTCTGCAGGGCCTCCCTGCCTTTGAGGGAGTCAACAGTTCCTCACAGATTTGTATCGTCTGTGAACTTGCTCAATGTCCCTTCCAGGTCATTAATGAAGATGTTGAAGAGCACAGGGCCAAGGATGGAGCCCTGTGGAACCCCACTAGTGACAGGTCACCAGTCTGATGTCACCCCACTCACTATAACCCTCTGTGCCCAACCCCAACCTGTGAGCCAGTTGCTCACCCATCCCATAATGACTTTATCCAGCTGTGGCATGGACATTTTTTCCAGAACACTATGAGAGACAGTATTAAAGGCTTTACTTTTTTCAAAAATTTTTCATCAACTGGCTTCCCTTGAAGAACCAGGTGGGTTACATTGTCATAAAAGGAAATCAGGTTTGATAAGCAAAAGTTCCCTCTCATGCAGCCATGCTGGCTGTGACCGATGACTGCGTTGTCCCTCAGGTGTTTTTCAGTACCTCCCAGAATAATCTTCTCCATAACTTTACCAGGCACTGAAGTGAGATAAGCAGGCCTGTAGTTTCTGGGGTTCCCTTCTTGCCTTTCTTTCACCAGCTTCCAATCAGCTTCCAGTCAGAAATCTCATTCTTCATAGGCAGTATGCATCTTTGTCTCCAGACAATCCACCTTTTCCTTCATCTCTATCCTTCATATGGTACTTTGGAATCCCAAACACGCTGCCTAGAGTAGGCTGTACCCATTGATTTCTGCCTCTGTATTGTGTTTTTACCAGACATTTCTCACCTTTCTGGATGAGAGTCACAACAGTTCTGGGTGTTGTTTGGTTTGGAGTTTCTGTCTTTTTTGGAATAATTTTTCTATTCAGGAAAGACTAAAAGTCGGTCTTGGTAGACTTATAGGGGCCTGAACCCAAAAAGAAAAACATGCAGCCTCAGCCACTCATAATCAGTGTAGTGGAGCCATTATTCTAACAGTACATGCAAATTTGGTCAAAATGAAACACTTCAGAAAATGTATTGATTTTGTCAGCACTTTAGTTAAAGAAAATAAGAAGGGGAAAGAATTTCAGTCCTGTTGAAATGTACTGTTTTTAAAATACTGCTATTTTGGGCTTGGTTTTGTTTCAGAGAAACTTTTCTTTGGCATTTTAGCATTGTGTTGTTGGGTGTTTTTTTAACAAATTCGACGTAAAAATCAGAAAATAAATGGTTTTGTTGAATTCTGAAACCTGCAGGTTTAATTTTAAAAGAAAATAGAATGCATATCTAGATCAGCAGCAATCAGAACTTGTTTCAGCAGAGATCTACTCCAAGCCAGAAAGCTTAAGTAATGTCCTTACCATCTCCCATCATCCAGCTCTGTCTGGGGAAAGTGGGACTGTAGGGGATTCAAATAACAAATTAACATGGAATCATTACGAGTAATTTAACTTTTGAAATGAGATATTTCTGCATGAACAATAGATCCATCTTGAGCCCCCTTCTTTCCCACAACTGTCAAACATGCTTGTTTTTATGAGGCCTGGGATAAAACTCAGTTTGACTTCTTGATAACATCTTTGTATGAAAGCAAGTGAATGTGGCATAGATTCTGAAAAATTACTATGTACATGCAAAATCCAAACTGACTGTTATGTCAGCTTTTTGCTTTCTCTCTGAATTTCTCTTCACCTCCCCTTTTATATCAAGATTTGAAGACTTTCAGTGTAAAAGTTTTTATCTAGAAAACAGCTATAGAAGAAAACATGGCGGGGGGGGTATGAAAATCTGCTGATGTTGACCACATCTGATGACTTCTGACTGATCATTCCTAAGTGATCAGTTGTAAGTAAAGCATTTGATCATTTTTTCAGACTCCACATGGACTAAGTAGGCATACTTTGTCATATCAACAATAATGGAAAGCACGTATCTAATTTTTCTTATGTCAACACAGTAAAATCAGTCACTAATTATAATGTCAGAGCAAGATGATAATTTTATTATTCTTTGTAACATGGCAGAGTATGGGAGAGTAAAGGACAGAAAAAATTAGTATATGAGAAGAGTTTGGTGTCCTTACAGTTCAAAAATGTCATAATTAGGAAAATCCAGCAAGAACAAGGTGGCTGTGTGTCATCCCATTAATGAGAAATTAAAGTATATTCACATGGATGTAAGTGAATATGATTAGGAGTGAAAACTCACTATGCCCCAGAAGGAGTTTTGTTTCAATTCATAAAAGGAGCTGGTTGTTTAATTACGAACACACAGAGGATCAGAGTTACAATCAGATTCACTATGTATTTTAATTCATGAATCAAGCTTTTGTGTAACTGGAAAAAAAAGAGAAGTTGTGATTTAATTAGTGGCATGAGAGTTGGACAACCCTATCTCATTAGGACTAATAACTTTCCAGGAAGCGCCGGGCGCCGTCTCACACAACATCTCCCAGAAATGATCACTATTCTGCAGGACTGAGCTCAGTGTTTAATGCCACTGTTGCAGGAAGCTGTCATTAGCTGTGTTAGGGAGGACAAAACGGGGACAGAAGGCTGCTATTCCTGAAGTGAGTGTGGCAATCCAGGCTCTCGCAGCTTACGCTTGCTCATTAATCCCACAATTTGCCATTTCCCCCCGCACAGGCTCGAAAAACAAACTGGATTTTATTAAGAAGGGAAATAACAGAGGATAACTCCAAACAAACAAGGAAGTTGGGCAGGAAGGGGTCAGATTTGGAGAAGATGGTGCACACATGTTTTCAGGAGTTAATGCATCCACGTGGGAGCAGCCACCAAAGGAATCGAGCAGGGCAACAGAGGGTGCCATTGTGCCACTGTGCTAATGGTGTAAGCCTTGGTGGGGATGGCTTCCCTCCCAGATCTAGTAGATAAAACACAATCTCATATATGTTTATTTATAGATAGATTATATTTATATCATACATTTATTTATAATTATATGAAAATTTGTTTTCATATCAATGCAGGCAGCAGGGCATCACACATGCTTTCAGAAATATATATGTATGTATATTTGTATATATGTATAAATAAGTAAATATATTGTTGAGGGGGTGAATAAATATTAAAAAAGCTTAAGTCCTAGTTAGGCTATGATAAATGTCTTCAGAACACATTCTTTCCTAGCTTCATCTGCAATCCACCCTCTAATTTCTTGATCTGGCAACGTATAGGCTCCCAGTTAAGCCCTGTCCCTTCCCCTCTCACCAGTGCTTTGTCATTGGAATATTTCCCTGCAAATCTACTCTGGCTCGTGGTCTAGCAGATCAAAGTACTCAGTCATTGACAGCATTTGTTTATAGTAAAAAATGCCATCGCTTCATATCCAGATTTAGCCCTTGTCTCTCAGTGCTGTCGAAAAGGGACATTTTTAGATATCGATGCTCATTCCTGGTTCTCAAGTTATCAGAATTTACAGTTGTAATGTTCTTACGAACAGAGTAGGCTATTTTTGGTCAGAATGGAGGCACGTGACAGACCAAAGTGATTAAGACCCCTTACTTTATTAACAGGATGGTAAAAAATAGCCCTAATTAAATATTTTTCAGCTCTCCTAAACATTCCTAAAATAGCTCTTCCTGCAAGGGAAGGGGCATAAGCAGAGGGTGTGACAGGGCAGCATGGCTTTCGTGGCACTCCTCTGGCTGCCTGCATAATTCACAGCACTTGTTACGTGCCCAGCCCAACATTCATCTGACAAAACCCTCTCCTCCCCCTGCTGTATGCTTCTTCCTCGTGTCCCAGACAGGTCCTTGCACACTCCATGCGGGATTTGCTTCGTGCTGCAGGAGACACTTGGGGAGTAAAATCACCAATGCCCTTTAAATCGCTGCAAAGCGGGTCAAGGTCTTAAAAGCTTAAGAGGAGAAGCTGAGCCGTGCAAATGTTGGTGTAAAAGCTCCGTTGTACAAACAAGAGTCACATTCCAAGGATGCTGCCACCTTGGATTTCACTAAAAACAACACCCCCCTCCTTTACAACTACTGAACTATTTAGACTGTAAATCTTCAGGACAGGCAACCTTTATTTTGAACCTGGTGGTCTTCCAAGCCCACAATCCCTTCTCCCACCAGAGCACAGACTTAGGTACATGTTGTGTTGTTGCAATGCAGATTTGAACACAAGTTTTGGGTTCTCTCTGTGTTTGAGAATCAGTAAAGACCCAGCAAATGACAGGTCCCACTTATTGTCTATGGAATATATGTATATTCCATATAGTTTTTTGAGCTTTCAGAGGGAGCAGCAATGAGATAAGCTAAGCTCCTAAGTACTTTAGGAGCCCTGAAGTTTCGACCCTGGAAGATTTTTTTTTAATAGAAATGCATGTTTTAGGAACAAAACCATAAGCCATGCAAGATGTTCCTGCTCTAAACAGGGTATCTTATCACAGTGCCATAAATTACGATGGACTGAAAACTATGCACAGTATTTCAGTGAAGATCAACATGAAAAACCTTATGTCAGAAACATAACATGGCTCTTTTTGTAGAGACTCATTTGGAATTACTGCTTTCTCTTGAGTTTTGCCTTGAAGGTGAAGAGGACCGGGTCTGTAATACAATGTCTCGTGGAACGAGAAGTAGAATTTTTCAGTGTGAAAAGGTCCAAAATATATGCAAGCAGGACCCCAAACTGTCCACGGTTTGGAGGTAGAGGGCAACACTTCTGTTCCCATGGTGATGTCCTAAAGAGGACTGAAAATCTTTCAAACTTGAAAAATACAGGGGGTTTGAATACAAATTAGAGTGATTAACTTCTAAGCAGCAAAAACTTAACGTGACTAGGGAAGCCAGAAGAAGAAGTGCCAGGTTTCTGTGCCCATCATATGCCAAACACCAGTATGTAGAAGATGAACTATAAACCCAAACCCTAGGATCCTGTGGGACAGTCTCTAATGGCCAGGACAAAAGAGAAAGAAGTATTTGGCTACAATGCCCTCCCTGGAAGTATTCAAAGCCAGGCTGAACAGGGCTTTGAGCAAACTGATCTGGTCCAAGGTGTAGCTCTCTGTGACTGGGGGTGTGGAACTAGATGGGTCTTTAAGGTCCCTTCCAACAAAAACCATTCTGTGATTCTATGAAGTTGGTTGTGGAGATGTTCACCCACATTGCTTTCTTTTCCAGCAAGCTGTGGTGTGTTGGGCCAATCAACACACTGACCACTGCCACAACACCACTGGGCTGCTGACATAACCCACAGTGTGAAGGAGTAACCATGGGGGTTTTTTCTGCTCATCATCTTGAATAAAACTTGTGTTGGTGGAGGGGAGCCATGAACCTCCACCTACTGTAAATTCGTAGGAGCTGTCATGATCAGCCAGGTTTTTCTTTGGAACAAAGGGAACTCCCCCTTTCAGACCTTCGTAACTTACCCTGGTGTCTAATGTTGCCAGCCTCACCCTTCCTGTCCCCTCCTCACCTACCTTTGATGGTGAGCCAGGTATTGTTTGGCCAACTTATACACCAAGGTCTGTTGATTCTGCATTGAAATCAGCCACAACAGGTCAGCTCTTTCTTTACTTGAGCACATTGTGCGTATGAGGATTGATAATCTTGGTCATTTTCCATAAACTCCATGGAATTTATGTTCACAGGTGCTCTCTGAAAACGATGCAGTAGCAAAGAGTCACCATGGACCCTCTGAGCCAGCAGAAGGGACAGTCAGTAAAAGAGGGAAAAGTGGCATCTTCTTGGACATGCACCCTTGAAAGAGACCTGAAAGCCTCTAAGGTTTCCCCTTGCACCTAAAAATTACTTGAGGTCTGAAGTGCCTGGATTTATCCTTTACGAGTGTTTAAATTTTGTTTTGCTATAACTTTTCATCTTCATTTCTGTCTTAGTGCTAAGTCAAAACTGGAGTTTCTATCCTGTGGAAAATTTTGCCATTCTCAATCAGAATTAAAAGAATGTGTTTAGAAATTCCAGCTTGGAAAAAAAACAACCCACCCCTGTTGCCCATCACCTGAGTCAACCACATTTAAGTATAGTTGAAATGCTTCTGCCAAATTGCTTTTATTTCCTGTTTCTATAATAGATAAAATAGTTCAAAAAGTTTCTATAATCTTCTTAAACAAGTTAAATTTGTCAGAAGAATTTTTGTTTTGACAGAACACTATTATTCTAAAAGAAAAGTTACTAGTTTTATAAGTTTTAAGCTATATAAATATAAGTCATAATCTAAGTCTAGTCTTTTCCTTCCTTCTGCCGAGTTCCTGAGAACACAGAGACACGGAGCAGACCCACACTCTTCTTTCTAAAGATATTTTTCCTCAGCAAAATCTTTTGCCACAAAAATCTTTTGCTATGAATGAGGCCATTCATTGATTTGATCTTAACTCTCTGCCCCAGCAAAAATAGAGTCCATAGAGAGTTGTTCCCAATCATAGGGGTTTGTATAGTTTGGGAAACAGCTGGCTGTGGCCAAGATGCTCAGACTTTCTTACCTAGACAATTGCACCTTAACTTGAAACTCTAGCACTTAACATTGCATTTAGTCTGCCATGCTACATCCATCCTATGATCTAGAATACCACAAAAACCCAGACAAAATGGTGAGTTGCCTCTTCTGTAAGAAATGCTGTGCAATCACTTCCCAGAAAGGGCTGCTGTCATTCTGTGCAAAAGCACAGTCAGGGCTGTTTTCTTAATCCCAGAGGTACTCTTGGCCCTGCCCTCACAAGAACATTTGGAGGAGAAGAATGGTCAGGAAAAACAGAGGCTATGACATGAGACAAATGCACAGCACAGCACTTATCATAATTTTCAAATGGGATAACGGTAAATGGCATGAACAACATGCTAAAATTGCAAAACTGCACTCAGCACTTATTTTTTTACTCCCCCTCTCAACATATATCTGAAATATACCCAGATCATGACACTACTTCCCACTAGCACAATGAAGAAGTCCTTTTGCTCTTTGAATTGAGAGAGAGGATTTATCCTAACTAAAAGGGAGGAAAAGATCCAGATAATTTTTCAGAAGAAAAAAGATATTTAAGAAATCATCTATTAGCCATAATCATGAACTTTTTTCCAGGATATTCAGATTAAATATTAGACAGCTGCCATCACTATTGAATAGATAGGTAAAAGTGTACTTGACCTTAATGCATCCATGTTTGCACTCTTCCCATTGATAATCCTGGAGTTTAGAGGGTGCTGAAGTGATACCTCCATGCTGTGCTACATGTTCCCCTGGCAGATGGGCCTCTGCTGGTGAGCCTTGCAGGGCAACCCTTATCACACTCACTTAGCCAAAGGGTCAAACATTGGTGTGACCAGAGCATGGGGTCACTGAAATAGAAACATCTCCACGAGTCCAACAGTCTTTTAGATAATCATCTGTTAGATCTTGAAACTCTCAAATCCTCTGGGGCTGGCATGCAAAAGGAAGGTGGTACCCTTCCCATCCCATCTTTCAGCAGGGGATCCAAGTACTTTCTCTGGAAGATTATCCACGTGCCGTTGTCCATCTGTGCACTAATCACATGCCATTATCTAGCTGCCATTGGCTGGGGTCCTGTCTCCAGGGTCTTTTGGTGGGAAAGGCCCCAAATGACCTAGGTCAGGCTCCAATCTTACTGTGTAAGAAAAGGGCTTCTCTCAACTCGTCCTGTTTCAGGCGTAGCCCCTCACTAGACACACATGGAAGATATTTTAATAGTAATTATCATCTCCTGATGCCAAAGTTTGCTCTGTAAATTTCTCTAAACCAGCTTTTTAGCACACTATCTCTTCAGCCCTCTCTCTCTGTGTATATTTGTGTGCACGCACACACGCAGTTACATGCAGCACGGGATCACACACTGCCTAAACAAGGTCGTGTTGTGTTTTTGTCACGTAATGCAGTAAGAGTTAACCTCATCATTCAAAACTCAGCCCTTCATCCAACTTTCTGTCCTGCACAATTGCTACGTGACCTCCTGAGCTGTGGGATCAGCCGCAGTGTTACACCATGAGGTTTCCAGGTACAGCTCCCAGGCCTGGGGCGGGGGGAATCACTGCTTGCCCTTTGGCATCTGTCAGCGTATTGCCACAAGCTTTCATTCTATATTTATGAAAAGGTGCTGAGGCACAGCAGGCATTATGCATGATCTTCAGCACAAAAAAGGATCATGCCCTTATCAGTTTTCTGCAGTAGTTTGCTAAATGTCATTGGTGTTACCCAGGTCTCATTCTGCAGAGCCCTGGCACGCCATGGTGCTGCTGAAATGTGGTGCTGTCCTCGCACTCGTGTGAGTGTTTGCTCTGTCATGAGATCTTCCAAATGCTGGAGGTTTGATAGGCCAGTTAGCTGCCTGAATAAATATTTTCACTTTCTTTTAGTCAATGCTAGAGCCAAACTTTCAACTGAAAATAGCTAGGGGTAAGCATTGTTGGTTTAAAATTAATTTTGTAATAGATTCTGTTTGTGGAATCATTGATCAGTGTTCCTGCACTGGCTGTTAAAACAGAGGTTAGAATATTGCAGAGAAAAAACATTTTTACCACTAGAAGTATTATATTTTAGTTGTGTCTATTTTCAGAAGGCTATCCTAAACTGTTCATGGAAAAGTAAAGCAAAACATTCTAGCTCAAACCCAGAGATATATACCTCTAACAGGGATTTGATAGTTTTACTTTAATGGCTCATTGCAGTTACTACCTACATTTTCTGAAGCCTAAAGACATTGTAAATTTAAAAAAAATATTAAAAAGGAATAAACCTCACCAGCTGCAGATTTAAGAAGAATATTTAAAACCTCAGTAAGAGTTTAAAAAATAAATAACAAAAAGGTAAGATCCTAGTTTGGACAGTGAGTTATTTTTGACATTATTTGATTCAAAAACTCAACATGGATATTTTTGAAGTATGGTTCTTATTAACATTTGGATAGAGTACATTTCCTTTTCTTGATTCAATCATGAAAAAATTCCACTTACAGATAGTCCATACAATAGTGCAACCTCTTTCACACATTACTACATCATAATCCATTTGGCTGCATTTGCTTCAAACAGGTCCACTCTACCCATATGGCCTTGCTTTAGTGTTTCTTGCTCCCATCTGTTTTAAGTTATCTTCTTTGGGCTGTGTTTTACCAAGAGATGCTCTTCAGCCACATGCAGAAAGGCTGTTTCTGAGACAAAATGTGAACAACTGGGGACTTTTATGCTCTCACATCTGTGGGACTTCATTGGAGTCAACTGAGCCTACTGCTGTAGATTTTGGCTCTGCAGAGTCTGTTAAAGCCCATTTTGTCTGCATGGTCTAAGCTTTCATTACAAAACCCTAGAGGCCTGGTTTGGAAATCCTTGATTCATGTGAATATTCCTGCTGGAGAGCAGTCCTGCAAAAAGATGTCTTTTATTTTCATTTTCCCATTCACCTCTTTCCCTCCTCACCTCTCCCATGGGTCAGTGAGTACTGACCGCATCCTACACCCTGGAGAAGCAGAACAACACTCCTTGCCCCAAGGCTTTTGCATCCTCAGCAGACAAGTTAAGTCAAAATCTAGAAGAGATTTCGACTGTCTCCCTCAGCACTTTGATGAGTCTCAGGTTGGGCTGGGAAGCCTGGAGGAGCAAACCCAGCTCACAAGACCTTCCCTTACCCTCCAGCCTCACTCCATGCTCATGGAGTGGTGGGACCATGGAAGTCACTGCCTTGTTAGGAAGCCCACAATCTTCTCCTTTCTTGTTCTCTCCTGAAACTCGATGTTCCTGACATAGTGATGCCACTTGACATTACTGATCCCTCCTAAACACCTGCTATCAAATGCATCAAATCTTTTCTTGTCAGCTTGCGTAATGCCCCAGGTCTTTGCAGCATCGAGCAAAACTGATACCACACAGCTGTTGTAGAGTCTTATTTTTTGTTTTGTGAACATGTCACTGCCCCATGCTTTTGCCCTTGAATTTATTTGCATTGATATTCACCTTATACTGGTCAAGCTTAAAAGGACACTGGATAAAATCCAGGCAGAGTGGTCCAGAGTACGGGAAAAGGGAATAAAATATGAACGCTGCCATGATTGCAACTGACCTCAGAAAAGCAGGACAAAACCACTATTTCCTTTCTGCAGTAGACCCAAAGCCATTATTTAATCAAAAGCTTTGATGTTTATTTCTAGTGAAAGCTTCAATTTTTAGGATTTTTCTTTTAAGGTTATCACTGGCCTTTGGGCTCACCAAAGATGAGCCAGACGATTTTCAGTTCTGTTAATAGCTGGTCATACCGTATTTATGAATACCCTCGGAAAAGAGGGACAGACAACAGTGGATCTTAAACAATGTATTAAGAATGAGGGATGGGTTTTCTTTTTCAGAAGTGAAAATTTGTGATTTGTTGATTGTGATTTGTTACTGAATTTATTGATGAAGTTCTGCACCAAAATTTAAAGAGAATATAACATGGAGAAGAGAAAGGGTAGTAGGAGCTCTGTGCATAATAATTTTCATTTTTCCAGAGGTAGTAACATCATTTATCACTATTTTAAAAATAATTTCTGACTATATTTAAATTTATATAAAGAATGTAAAAGAAAATAGACGTATCTCAATCCTCTCCATTTTTAAATTAACCTTTCCTGATTTGTTTTGTCTTCTGTTAAATCTTTCTTTGTCTGAGTCAGTGTGAAAGAATAGAAAGGGATGTGTGCATTCTTACATAATATTGAAATAATTTGTAACAAATGTAAGAAAAAAAAATTGAAAAAGGCTGGAGTTGTGTAGAATGTATTTTTCTTCTACAAAAATTCTGGAAACCTCCACATGGCATAAAATGAGACTATGCCAGCCCCTGTAGGACACCACATATATTCAGGAAAGCTAACATTATGTCACAAAATAAAGAAATGTTCCTTCCTAAAATTATAGAATTTATGGAAAAAATATTAATGCTATATAACCTAGACAGAGAAGCTTATAGTAAGCCCAGACCACTACAAAAAATAACCTATTCCTCAAAATTGAAGGGGATAATAATAATATGAAAATATAAGTTAAAATAATATTTAAAATATAGTNTATCGTTATGATAATATATATTTAATAATATTTTTCTTCTGATATAATATAACAATATAATAATTATTTTTATTCTTACATAATAATATAGTAATTATAACCATAGATCAATAATATACTCTCAAAAAATATTGGAACAAATATATGAAAATAATTTTCTGTGAGTAGTTTTATATTGCTAATTTTAAATTATAATATTTTTACATAGTATAATACTGCATACATTATAGATATTATTGGTAGTTATTACATGTAGGAATAAATTCCACATTTGGCACTGCCACATTTCTGGTGATTCTCATAAGACTGTATAAAACTTGAGTGTAGTTTAATTTTTTTCCTGCTTATTAAACATCATGTGTACATAAAACTATCCTGTATCAGATTATAATTTTGTAATTTTCACCTGACTTTTACTAACTTAGACCAGGTTCAACTTTTATGAGAATTCTAAAATATTTTTATCTTCCACAGAAATAACCTTAGCATGAAGGTAAGGCACAAAATAATGAATGCGTTCAACAGTTCAACATGTGAACCTTTACTGTGACCATTTTTCGCATTGCTTGTTCCAAAGTCTGCCTTTAGATTTTACATATCTAAAAATACATAAATATAATTAAATATAAAAAGCACATTTGAGAAGCTATTCCTTAATTTCTCGATAGTTATATAAATTTAAGTTGAAAACTATTCCAGTTTGATATACAAAACCTCTGTAGAGCAAAGATTTCCAGTCACAGGGGCAGATGTTGTAACTCCTATGGTTGTTTCTAGATTTTGGTCCCAATGAAGACAGAAGAAATAGATTCACTATGACTGTAGGAATAAAATCTGATCATAATCAGATATCAGTTCTTGTAATTTATTTTTTTTTCTGGAAAACTCTCTTGTATAAAGATTCAAAAGATTTACTTTTTTTAAGTTAATAACTTAAAAAAAATCTTGATCAGAATTAAAAGAAAATGTTCAGACATTTGAGTTGCAATTTTAAATAACATTTGTTCAGGGGGAAAATATTAATTTCACTCCAAGTAATAATATGAGTTACCAGTACTGCAACTATGATTTGCAAATAAGTACACATTCTCTCTCTACGAATAGTGCGCTTTGTGACATTAATTTTTTACCTCTCACATGTTTTCTTTACAAAATGGGACTCTTGTTAATTAGGTTCTTAAATCCCACCTCAGCTGAATTTTCTTTGAACCCGACAGTAGCACTGTAATCACAAAGAACGTTTTAAAGGCTTTAAAACATGGGCTGGACGCTGCACAGAATGTGTCCCTTAATAGCAACAGCGACAGGAGAGGGAGGTGCCTTTCAACTGTCTGTTTATTTTGCCAAGACCATGTCAAATGAACTAAAAGGGGACAAAGTGACCATGGGCCTGTATGTGTATGAGGCCACCATTTCTGGGCAATGAGAAAACAAATTCTGAGCAGGAGTTACCTGTGTAATAAAGAGCAATAACCCAGGTGATTTTAACTACAGCTCCAATAACATTCACTATGAGATTTCTTCACTGTAAATCATGAGGATTTTTTTTGTAAGGATTTTTTCCCTTCTGCTTTATTTTTTTAAAAATTTGAGGACTGTTCAGAAAGAGCAGCACATCCCTGGCCCAGACCAGATGCCATGACCAGTTGCAAACCACCTTTACTCTGAAAAGAGCTCCTTGCACCCGACAGGGCTGGGGACTAACTCAGCCTAGAGAAGACAACAGATAAAGAAGATAAATCCCACCCCAAAATGAGGGAGCAGCACAGTGAAAATGGTACAGTGGGTCAACGAAAAGACTCCTCAGTCTCCTGCTCTGGAGGATGACTGAGCTGAAGTAACTGCTCCGTCAGTGAGATGAAAATGTTGGACTTGGGAACATGAGGCTTCATGAGCCCAAGAGTGAGCAATCAGAAAAAACTTACTGTCATCAGAAAAACATTTGATTTCTTGTAGATATGAGTTTGGAAACACATAGACATCTGGACAGTGCCCAGAGTGAAAGATTTCATCTAGAATGACACTAAAAGAATATCTCTGGATGGGGAACCCAGTGTTGTCCAGCTGAATTGTTTCGCAGGGCACAGGCAGTATGGACAAGGGTCCTCTGTAGGGGCTGCTGACCATAAGGGTGGTTGGCTGAATCACTGTCCTCCTCCTCATGGGATGCCCTGCCAGCTTTGATCTCCGGATCTGAGCCCCCGTGGCTGAGCAGCTGCTCACAGGGAATTTTCCAAGAGGGCTCTTGTCTCTGAGCTCGTTAGCCCTTCTGAGCTCGTTAGCCCTTCCTCTTGGCCTGAAGCAGCCAAGCCCCAGTGACATTTGCTCTGGATGAAAAACCCCACTCGTTACTTGGCTCTTCTAGTGAAGGATGAGATTAAGAAACTCATGGCATAACACAGCCTTGTGGTGACTTTGGATAGACAGCTGGAGTAGCTTGGGGAATAATGCCATGGATATCAATTTTGACTTTGTACTTTGCACAAAAAGCCTGGTGAGCTAGAGGCAGATAAATGGGGTTATCAGCAGTGACATAAAAACTTGGTCTTAAAGTTGTTTTATTTCCATGTGAATAATACCAGAACACATGTTCAGGCAGGTATCACCCACTAAAGCAAAATACAAAGCTTCACGATCTTTCAAACTGCTCAAATTTTGTCTTCTCTTTATCTCAAATAGGAATATAGTTCTTCTTATGTGTTTACCTGTGAGTCCCATAGGGAGCTACTATAAAACATTCCCCACAGGTGAACATTACTGATAGATTGCAAAGAAATACCATAACAATAGGTCCTAATCTACTATAGCAGAGGAAAAGTCAATGAAAATTTAACTGGAGCAAATGGAATAGAAATTGCCAATGCAGAGAAAAAAAATGCCATCAGGATAAAGCAGCTCAGCACACTTTTACTGACAGCTACACCATGGATTAAACTACACAGAATATGGAGCTCCAGCTTCACATCCAAACTTTTCTTTCCCTATTCAGTATCCCATACCCAGTACCCACCAGCATCCTCTCCCTGTGCCGAAGATGTCGGCAAGAGCTGAACCTTGGCTTTAGTTCATTCCAAAAATCCCATGGGACTGAGAGAGGAACAGAAACTGGCTACTGTCCTGGATTGAGAAGAAAGCTCTGAGGTCTGAAGGAGCAGATTTGGTGCCTTTGCTCTTAAATGCCAGAGACACCAGGGTCAGCAGGGCAGACTCTGGAGACACCGTGGAGGAATTATGTTCTGTGAGTTCTGCCCTGCAGAGCTTACTCAGGTGGACAGACTCATTAACAACAATTAATATCCCATTTCCAGGCAAGGCTTGTAAAAGTACCAGGGTAATCACCGACTCAAAGCTGAAGTAACATTTAAAAGTCAGTTTTCCTGCACATCCAAGTCAAACAAACCAGATCTGAGTTTCTGCAGACACTTAGTAGTCTCAAGTGCTGTTTCTGGGCAACAGGGAGGCTGTTACACAAACACAGCTTCCAGTGGGCTGAAAACAGGCTTTTTCAAACCATTGCTGAATGCCGCCCAATTGCATTCTGCCCCCCTGCTTATTTATTGCTTTGCATTAAGTGACCCTGCTAGTGATGTGGTGTTGCATGGAGAACATAAAAAGGAGGATCAGAAGTTATCACAGCTCTCTTATCTCATGGCCAATATCATTTCCCAATCACTGCACATCTGCCTTGCATTTTGTGAAACTGCTGGTTTCATGTCCTGCTCTCCAAGAGCTCGAGTACTTGAATTTGCACATCTGAGCAGTGCCAGTGACACAGAGGGAATGCCTGAGTGGGGAAGTGTCTGCAAGCCCCAGACCCTAAAGCTGAAGTGAGGCTGAAAAGCACAAGCAAAAAGGGGTCAGAAAGAAGGAAGGACATGATAAAACACAGTAAGCAGTGAACAAGTTCAGGCTAGGAAATCAGGTGTTACTATTTAACTTTTTGTAATAAAACAATAAGGAACTTTTTACAGAACAAGTAAGAGAAACGACAGAAAGAAATACTATCTTTGAATCAAGACACAAAATTCTCTCCTGATCACAATAAGTAATTCATGCTGGAAATTAATAAAAAAATGCAACAAGGGAGATAAGCAAGGAAAAAAATATAGTCATGATAATGGGTCAGTTCTGCAGTATTGACTGGAAGACATTGCTAAACTGATTGACGCTGGTTTTAGACACTTGCTACCACCTATAGCAGGTTAAAAATAAAATATCACAAAGTTTGGGTTTTGAAGAGAGAACAGTGACAGCTGAGACACAGAAGTTTGTGCACACGAGGCTGGAAAGTAGTTCAGGGCAGGGATTTTTGTTGTGATATATTTCCACACCTGAACCCTATTACCAAGAAATATTATTAAGCCATAAAAAGCTTAAAATAAATAAAAAAATAAAATCAATTTTTTGTAAATAATACTGTTGAAGACCTGCATGCTCAGGAGTACTGCTGCTCATTCAGAGTTAAATCTGAGTTTCTAGGATTAGAGACAGACCAAAATAAGCCCTTCCATTACCCCGGGCAGCCTGCAGTGAGACGCAAGGGTGACTTGCTCTTGACCTGCTGGTCTCAATTTTGGCGTCATGCCCTGATTTGAGTAAATGCAACTCACTTGTATTCTACAAAAACACAGTTTCCTATTTTTGGGTGATTAACTATTTGTCCCATTGCAGTCCTTCCTATCCACCCTCAGTCCCACACTCCAGCATGGCAGGAGGAATGAATTATAAATTTGCTAGAACAACACCATCAGCAAACCCAGCACCCTGTGACTTGCATGTCCTAAAACCACAGTGTACTTTAATTTAAATTAAAACCCCACACTTTCTCCCTCAATGTGAATGATTGCCGTAATAGAGACACTGAGGAGTCAATGCTGATTGTGGCTCTGGATGGTGTCAGAGCCTTTGATATCCCATCCTGTGTCAGTTCCCGGGTGTTTCTGAGTCCCCCATTTGAGAGCCCGTGGGGCTGGAGCTGATGAACACAGCCAGAGCCTCAGCTCCTGGCACCAGCAACTGCCAGAGAAACACAGCAAGATGGGAACAGGGAGAGCAGCAGCTTTTCAGTGGGAAAAATGCCTGTTTGTCCCAGCTGAAATGCTTTGCAGCAGCTTTCAGACTTTGACAGCCACCTGGGAAAGTGTGGGGGGATTTTGGGGGGATCCAACCACTTCATTTCTCTTCTGACCCCAAGAGTTACTGATGTGCTTGTGCATCACGGCCAGAATAAACCCACTGCAAGTTTGCAAGGTTTTTTACAAAGAGGAGCTGTAATCTTGGTGTCTCCATGCTCTGGGGATCATATCTGGATGCCCCAAGGGACTGAACATCAAATCTTTGAGTAATCGGGGCTCAGCAGAGCCAAGAAAATTCAAATCCTTTCTCTTGTTTGTTTGGAGGATTCCCCATTAACACAGATCCATGGCACTGCCCAGTTTAGGTGAGAAACTGCCAGTTTCTGTGCATGAATGTAGATCTTCAAGACATTATCAGTACCCCAAAAATTAGATGTTCTCTTACTCTCTATTCTTATTTTCCACTCTGTGGGGTTTTTTTAATGCCAGAATTTTGTTTCTGAAGATCATACTGTTATTTAACTATTTAAAATTGCCATGTACCCATGAACACAAATTTATCTTATCTATTTCCACATTACCTGAGGTATTTCATAATTTTATAAACTTAAATTATAGATTACCTTGTCAGCACACCATCTCAGACATGACTGAGTAGCTGAAATACAGCATTTTAAACTTAGGACACTTCAGGGCTTTTCCCTCCCTGTCTGGAGCTCTCCTCCTCCTTTAGGTAAGGTGCCAGGCAAGTCACTATAATTTTTGCAACTCAATTTTTTAAAATTTATTTTGCAGAACTTCAGTAATTTATTTCTCAAAATGTTAGTGTACAGCTAAATTCATTAACTTTCTTTTGGGTGATGGAACACAAACTGTGATCACTTACTGAGCCTGGTAATCAAATATAATTTGAATATAATATGGCCTCAAAGTTAATAGCCCTGAAACAAATAAGAATGACAGACTCTAAAAAATTACCAGACTAGGAGCCCAGCAGGCTCTCTTTAAATGTGTCTTTAAAAATAAATTGCATACTAATAATCCTATTATTCAATGAAAAAAAAGAGTATCTTTCTATGTTTATTATATGCTCTGGAAAAGCCACAGCCTTTTGCAATACTGCTTCTCACAAATCACTTCAGTTTAATGATGTTACTGTACATTTCATCTCACATTTAAGTAAATATGTTTATTTCATCCTGGAGAGAGATTTTATTTTAACTTCAAGATTACAATTTCTTAGAAGTCTGTCACAGAACAACATGAGCTCTGCCAAATGGAAATACATATCCACCCACCCCACTATGTTTAAAAATTAAGGATTTTTTCCTCCAGTGCAGAAAAATACTGATTTATTCTGACAAAGAAGTGAAGGAGAGCGATCAGAGACACTAAAGTTAACTGCTGCCTGAAGTCATAAACATCTGGTGGCTATTTTAATTGCATTGTGAACTAACCACAAAATCCTCCACTAAAGAATAAAAATATTTCCCCTGTGCAATACTGTATTTTAGAATTCTTCTCTTCTGAATCAATGTCAGATGTGATTACAGCACAATGAAGTCTGTGTTTCATTCCTGCATCTTCTTGAAAACACCACACACACTTATTACAATTGCAGGTTTACTCAAAGATTCTCATGCAGACAAACTTTTCAGGTTATTTCTACAAGCACTGACTTAGAGATAAAACATAGTGCTTACATCATTGTCGTTTCTTTGCAATTAAGTTGGTAGATCAGTATCTCTGCATACAAATACTGGACATTAGAAAGCACACAGCCACACAAGCTCACAAATTCGTGTATATGAGATATGTTTATATATATATATGCATACTCACACACAAAAAATGCAGATATTCATACATTCATATGCATATACATGTATATATAAGAGGAATTTAGTAAGTAGTAATACAACCTACCAAAATGTGAATAGAAATTGTTGTTAATAAAATACTTGCATGAGTTGTACGGGGACCTTCTAAATGTCTGTGCTTCCTGGGGAGACCAAATGACCTCTTTTTTACAGATACCAAGATCAAAGCTCTTGGTTTAGATACTCCAGCTGTCCCTCTCGTTGGCATTTGACATGCAACCCGGTCCATTTAAAATCAGGGGGCATGTAAACATTTTAACCCTTGGCAGCAGTATCTGAGAAAGATGCTGGCAATAAATGGTCGTAACTGCCTGGGCCAAATCACATTTGGTGTCCTCCCTTTGAAGTCCATGCAGGCACTGTACCCTATGGTTTTGACAAAGAGCCAAGTCCAAAAAAAGGATGTAGGCTCTCGAAGCTGTCCGGATGTGGACTTTGGGATCCAGAGTGGCTCCGTGCAGCTGAACAGTTGCCTCCGAGCTCGCCGCAGGACTCCCTGCCTGACCTTGGAGGCTTTTTGCCTGTGGCTTTGCTCTGGTGAGCTCCCTGCATCGCCCCAGCACTCAAATGCCAATGTTTTTGCACAAGCAGAGGGGCACCTTCATCCCTTGTGAAACCTCCTTTGGTGGGTGTACAAAGGGGTAACACATGCTGATAGGATTAGACCCTGCTCTGAATTTAGTCACAGCTACTTATTTTATTTTTTTTTTTTAAACCATTGCCACAGGAGGGTGCCATTCTTCTGTTTAAGCTCCAGTTGAGCCACAGGGTTCAAACGCTCTGGATCCATCATGCCCAGGAGAGCAGGAGATGATGGGTGTGAGCCCAGGACAGGTGTCCTTCCATGCCCACACCCTTTCCACCAAAGCCAAGCCAGGTCCCTAGAGACAGGTAAACAAACAGCATCAACAAGATCCTATGGGTAAAAGTGTTACTTCTGGTCCTCACTGACAGGTTGTTTTCTGTCACATTTTTAGAAGGGAGATAGCAGTGGAAAACTGGGACCCTTCTCTTCTGCACCCATGCTTTAAAAGAGTGAATCTTTTTTCTCTCTCTCTTTCCAATCTTTGGAGAAACAGTGTATCCTGTCCTATGTGTGAACCCCATCCTATTTGTCTCCAGAAGGTACTTTGCTTCTGCTCTAGGTACCCATGGTCTGGAGAGAGGATGAGCTCCACAACCAGATAAAGTGCATCTCAGGGGTTTGTGTGTGGCCTGAATTCCATTCTTCCATTCTGAGAGTCCAGTTGATTAACCCACCTTCATTTTGGGTTCAGGTACTTAAATATGTTTTCCCTTAAAATGCCAAAGTGTTTTAAGTGCCCCAGGGCACCTGTGCAGAAGCCAGCTGTGGTGCAAAAGCAGTAAGGCAGGCTGATGTGACACTGGTTATCAGAAGTTAGAGCAGACCTGTCACACAGATGCCACATAAGGTGATGCAGACCTTGTTCAATGCCGCATATAGCCATGGGGAAGAGGAGGAGGGCACTGCAGGCCAGGGTAAATCCCTCCCAGAGACACCTTCATGGTAAGGAGGGTGCTGCAAAGCCGGCTCTGATGGTTGTTGTCTGGCACTGGAGTGGGGAGCTGGATGAGGGGACAGGAGCTGGTCCTCAGGGGAAAACCTGAGAACCGATTTCCCTCTTGGAGAAGAGTTGATGTAGTCAGCTGAAATGGCAGAAATAATGCCAGTGGCAGAGCCCCAAGATCTTCCCTTCTCTAACTGCCAAAGAGTTTCTGTTGCATCCACTCATTTGATTTCTCCAAACATCTGAGTTTCAGTCCTGTCCCCCTCCTTGCTCCTCCTCGTGCCATTTTCCTTGTGGACAGCCACTTCCATGAAGGATTTGTCTCCTCCATGCCTGGACAGCAAACAGCCCAGTTCATCTACCCCAGCACTGCCACCTTCCCCCTCAGGTCTCTGTGGAAAGCAGTCAGGCATCCTCAGGAGCATCCCTGTTCCTGAGACCAGCTGTCTATGGGCAAATTCAGGAGCAATCCCTGAATCTCAGACCAAATAAGGCCAACTGCTGTGTGCCCATGCTGCTCTCCTTCCTGTTCTTACTCTCAGGGATTCATCCAAGGTGCAAGCTCCTTCAGCCCTGTGCGTGGCTTCCCATGGCACCCTCACAACTGCTCAGCCTCTGGTGGCTCCTCCATTATTGAGTTCATGAGTAAACAAATCTACACTCATAAATGAATTAGCAATATTTAATCCAAGTTGACTTCAAGTGACTTATAGCACATTTGAGTATTTAAAGGCAGTGACAGGCACTATCCACTGCAAATAAAGCTCTTCACAGCATACTAAATACTGGAGAACGTATTTGCATTCAACATTTATTGTCAGTAATCATGTGAGCATTTTATACCAACAGAGATCTCAGCAAACATGATCTAAGGGGTCGTTGAAAGGGGAAGTCATAAAATAATGCTAAGCTCTAAAGTTTTTTCACTGATTATTCTTTCTTACAGAACAGGAGCTATTAAAGTGTCTTGTTAAATATGTGGCTTTTAAATAAGCACCCACTTACGCAAAATTTACTGTGGCTTAATATTCTTTTAAAAGTTAGGCTTCTGCAAAGAGATAAAACAATATAACTACACCATTTCAGAGTCTAAACAAATACACTTGGAACTGTAGTGGCAGGATTTGGTTGTTATTAACTGACTGTAATTGTATCAGTGCATTTATTTACACTTCCAGATGATGTTACAGAAAACTACTGGGGAAGGATTTCCTAATAGGGCAAGCATAGAAGGAAAATTTGAAAGAAACAATGTGCAGAACTTCTGTAATCAATACAGATTTGACTATAGGTGTTTGTAGCCAAGAAATTGAAGAAATCTACATAATAACTTTGATATTGGTGCTGTTTGAGAATCACTACCTAACCAGAAAGGCTGAAACCTGGATTCCAAGCGCACCAATCCTGCACTCCCTATCAGTTGCTGATATGGATCCCTGGTCACAGCTCTAATTGACTGATTACACAAAAGCTCTTTGCAAAATCAAGACTAAGCCTCTACAAAGTAGGAGCTGCAGTTCCTAGCGACTGGCTCCAACCAGAGCTTCAAAGTTCGCATAGAGTCACCAAAATTGAGTTTGCAGCCTGAAAACAAAACTTGGGGATTTGTCCTATGCATTTAGAGTCTGAAGGAATAATGAATAGGACTAGAACAGCCAGATGAAACATTAATAGCCAGGGTGTAAATTGAGTAGCAGTGTTTAAGAATATATTTTGTGTCTGGCTTCAAGTAAAAAAAGGATTTAGATCAGAATTTATGTTAAGTTTGGGAGATCAGCTTTTGATTTTCTGATAACAAAATTCAGGTGAATTTCTGGAAAAATGATAGCACGAAGTAGCACACCTCTGGAATATGATTTCAGTGATGGGGCTGTAAGACTGTTTTCCTTTTACCTCTTTCAAAATTAATTAAATTAACTGGTGCTGTGTCTACCTACTTGCATCATAATCTCAAATCTAATTCTGCAGATGGCCTTGAGACATCTTTTTGTCTGTTGCCTTGAAAACAGGAAGAAAAGTAGAGGCAGAGAAAGGGAAGCATAATCAAAATTCCTGGTAGCAACTGAAGATCTGAATATCAAACTGCTTCATTGTCACAATTATTTAGAAATGAGCCATCTCATCTCCAGTGTGTGCTATGATCTCACGTGGCAAATGGTGGAATATCAGATCAGGAACACAGAATTTATGCAATGAATTAGTCACATCAAGCATAATAAGATTTTGTGTTCTTATTTCTGCAGCATCACACTGTATTTCAAGAGAGCCAAGGTATGTTGGAAAAGACCCTCAGAGTTTTCATGGACATTTCAGCAGAACAAGAACAGAAGCCATTATACCATTGCAAACTAATAAATTCTATCAAACCAATGAGTTTCTCCTCCTCCTTCTCCTCCCTCTCCTTCTCCTTCTCCTTCTCCTTCTCCTTCTCCTTCTCCTTCTCCTTCTCCTTCTCCTTCTCCTTCTCCTTCTCCTTCTCCTTCTCCTTCTCCTTCTCCTTCTCCTTCTTCTCCATCTTCTCCTTCTCCTTTTCCTTCTTACCCTTCTTGTCCTTCTTGTCTTTCTTGTCCTTCTTATCCTTCTTGTCCTTGTCCTTGTCCTTGTCCTTGTCCTTGTCCTTGTCCTTGTCCTTCTCCTTCTCCTTCTCCTTCTCCTTCTCCTTCTCCTTCTCCTTCTCCTTCTTTTGAAATTCAGAGAGAAGATAAATGAGTGAAAGTAACAAGGAATAAAATTACCTTCCTGTAAATCTTTGACGACTTCTAGTTTATGGGAAAAGACAAATGTAATTTGGGACAGCAGATTTGTATTAAAACGTGGCCCTTTACAACTGGAATGTCCACAATGGGTGGCAGCTGAAAGATCTGTTTTATAACCCCAACACTTCTTTAACAGCCTTGCATGCAATAATTTCTGCATTCAATTTCCTGTACATGTGTACAACAGCTTGCCCAAGGGAATTGGGCTCCCCTACAATCCTCCTTCTTTTCCTGAGCATTTGTAATTTTTAGCCACTGGAGGGAAAAAAAAGGAAGAAAAAAAAAACCATTAAAAAAACCCCTCGCAGTAACACTTACTGTATTTATGAAGCAATGAACAAGTTTGCATTTCTTGCTTCCAGGGAAATGGAAGAGATCACAGCATGATCCCACCAGGCTGTTCCACAACTCCGATGGCTGGAGGACAAGCCCTCCTCACTGTGAGAGCAAAGTTCTCCCACAAAATGTTGTGTTCCCCTTTCCCCTTTCATCTCTTACACTTGAGAATGGTAGAGGAAAGGGAAAACCAAGAGTTAAACTCAGCCTTGCACCTATTGGGGATAGTCCTGAGCCAGCTTTGACAAGAAATGGTGAAGATGTCATTTGGTTTTAATATTAATCTTCTTCACAGTAGTACTGGTCTGTCATGGCACACTGTATAACTTAGAATTTATTATTTGGCATGGGAAATCATAAGGAAATCCTTTACTTAACAATGGAAAGTGTTTTCAGCCCATTTAATAACTGACACTTCCTTGTCTATTGTTGCTGGGTTTGATGTGGGAACTGCTGGAGGGAATCAGTAGCCCCGGCTTTGCCCAGAGGACTGACCAGACAACTGATAAATCTCCTCTGGCTGGGTGGTTTGTTCAGAGCAATAAAAATAAATCAGCTACTGAACTACATAAGGAAATTTTATACACTTGGTTATCTCTGCTAACTAAAGCTCCAGGCTCTTGGAGCTGGCTTTTGGCAGACAAGGAGCCTTAGTGCTTTCAGGAAAACCATTTATGCCCTGCTGTAGGCACGAGCGTCAGCCTCGCCAGGGCTTTGACGGGACGTGTCATGCAGGGCTCGTGGTCTTGAGGTCATCTCTCTTGGATGATAATGCTTCCACCCAGGCACTGCCAGCAGATGAGATGGAGCTCCATGGATGGAGGTCATCTATATTTAAAGTCTGTGTGTGCATACAGCTCCCTATCTGTATGTATGAAGCCTGTAATATTTAACAGCTCCTTAGCCTAAAGTGTAATGCCAGTGCTAAGGCTTTGAGCTAAGACTGGATCCATTTTGGGGTTTGTAACAGGCATCACCTCTGGTTCTGGCCCAGTCACATTCTCCTGGAGCAATTTAAGGACCCTTTGCCCACTCTGGAATGAGGATGGTCTCCTGGATGGCTGAGATTTGCACTGCAAGGGACTTGCAGGTGTAATTGGAGCATAGATGGTGGTAATAACTCCAGAATATTAAACACACTTCTTTTTTTTTTTGCTTTTCTTCCTAACCTTTCTGCAGAGAAATTTATCCAATAACCACCTTAGAAATCATTTGGCCTGGAAATGCTGCTCACTGCACCAAAATACAATAAAAAGTCCAATAAAGCAGTCAAGACATTAATCAATTCTTCCAATTCCTTTAAAAAAACATTGAGCGACATGGCAAAATAAACTCCCATCTGGATAATTTTTGTTGACACAATAGTGTACATTGTGTAGAGAAGCTGCCTTCTTTGATTTGTTTCATCCAGCAACGAGGTAAATGGGTCTTAACTCTCCAGCTGCATTATCAGGGAGAGCATTAGCATGGCTGCTGTGCCATTTATCTCCTGTGCCTCCTGACACGTCCCTTGTCCTGCTGTCACAACAGATATTTCTGCAGCTGGAGACACTCTGCAGTGAGCACAGCAGCCCAGAGCAGGTACCTCCACAGCAAGAGGGAAGTGGGAGGCCTTGCACATCCTGAAAATATAAAAGGTTTTTATTTCTCCTTTACCTCCTGGGAAGGCAAGAGTGCATTGACAGCAGCCTTTATATCACAGAAACGACTTGTACAGCTGAGAAGGGCACTGCTCAAACATCCCTCATTGGTCTGAGCCAGAAGATGGGGAGAAGTACAATGCATGAATTTTTTTGTTATTTTTTTCAGCATTTTGGAGCTGTAAAGCCACGTAAGCCTTCTAGTTGCCCAGTCACAGAATCACAAACTGATTGATGTTGGAAAGGAGCTCAGCAGATCATCTTGTGTGAATTCCTTGCTCAAGCAGCAGCACTTAGAGCTGGTTGCTCAGGATTGTGTCCAGATAACTTTTGAGGATCTCCAAGGATGGAGACTCCACAACATCCCTGGGCAACGTGTGCCAGTCACCCTCACAGTAAAAAAGTGTTTCTTGGTGTTCAGAGGAACCCTCCCATGTTTCAGTTTGTGCCTGGTGCCTCTGACTTTGTTACCACCAAAAAAATCCTGTCTGTCTCATTTGCACCCTCCCTTCAGGTATTTATATAGGTATTGATAAGAACCCCCAAGCCTTCTCTTCTTCAGGCTGAACAGTCCCATCTCTCTCAGCCTTCCCTCAGGAGAGATGCTCCAGCCCTTCCAGGTTTTTCATGGCCCTTTGCTTGGTTACCTCCAGTATGTCCATGTCTCCCTTTCACTGAGGAGCCCAGAACTAGACATAGTTTTCCGGGTGTGACCTCACCAGTGCTAAGCAGAGGAAAGGACCTTTAAGAACCAGATGGTCCTTTCTTTCCTTTCTTTATGCAGGCTTTCATTTGGTGCACTGCAAGAATAGAAAGGCTCCAGAGTGCCAAAACCTTCTCTTTCCACCTCTGTCCGTAACACTTGCGAGTTGTCAGTCCCCTTGCTATGAGCTTGTTTTTCTTGTCAAGGACAGTGCTGACCACTTGTGCTGGCTAAAGAACTGCAGCACTTGGTGCCAGAGGCAAACCTGTGACTGGATTAGTTACAGCTGTTGAGCCTTAACACCAAAAATCTCCCTTTGCAGAGGCACTGGAAAACAGCACACCCCTCTGTTCTGCCCTACTCACACCATCACACAGCTCTGCATTTCCGTGGTGGTTTCCATGCAGTCAGTGTCAGTCCTCCGTGTTATTGTACTCAGCATCACCAAACCCCTCTAAAAGCCCTTACAGCAGGGTCAGAATCTGAACTTGGGCAAGATGGAATTTTTGCCATTTTTTTTCCTATCCAAAATGTGCTAATTGAAAACTACATTCAGATGATCAACGTGCACATTTCCCAGGATGTAGGTGGTACAGGAGCAGAGCTGGCTGCTCTCTCACCACCACACCTGGAGCCACCAGAACACAGAGGCTGCCATTCCATGAAGATTCAGCTGCTGTGTCTGCAGTTTTCACAACTTAAAGTGCACAGATTTGCTATGCAACCATATAGATAGACGTCAAGGTCACAACCAACAACTTTATGTCACCAGTCAGGCAGTGTAGCACTGACAGAGATTGGACACATATTTTCAGGTAGGTTCCATGTAGATTAAAATTAAAAAAAAAAAAAGAAAACCAAATTTGATGCTTGATAAAAGTCTTTATTTCTGACTTTTAAAACCAGGATCCTGAGACTTACAAATAGTAATTACAAACAGTCTAGGTCCTGCTTAGGAAAACAGCAGGAATTAAAATGCCTGAGTAAGTGACAGGCACTAAGCATCCTTTTGCTCCGAAGCCTAAAATGTGGTTGTTACAAGGTACTGCCAGTAGATTTATCCTGGAAAACTATTTCTTTAGTTATTGTGAAGTGTTACACTTTGTGGTTGTGGATGCATCAGTGAAATCAGAAGGGACAACCTGCCCTTTCCACAATAAATTAAAACCTAACTTCCTTTAAAAAGCAATAGGGAGGAATGGTGCATGATTTAGCCCAGTTGGGTTTATTTTACATTCCTTCTCAAATTCTTTATATATTTATGAGCAAATCATCTTGTTATTATGAGCCTTTATTGCCTAAAATATAAAAATACTTCCTTTCTCTGCAATCCTTTGTGTCTCTTGTCTGTTCAGCTTGTAAATTTTCTTTGTGTAATTGCAGTGTGTAGTACCATTACCAGGACTCCCGTATTAGATGGCAATTCTAACACTACTGCAACAATAACTGCAGCCAGCTCACATTAAATCACCGTATATTTGGTGTGGAAATGACAGTTTCAGTGGAATTAGGTGAGAAATTTATCCAAGAGTCTTTAGCAGTGGTTTAGACATGAATGCCCTTTTTATGTAAAGCAATAGTTGGAAGGATTAAGATTGGGAGTTTAATCTTTCCTAACGGCTAACTCATTGTTTTCTCATGATTCCAAAATTCTTTGGTAAGAGACACGGTCTGGACAGCTCACCATTAGCAATTTTGGAATGGAAAGTTAACCGCAAAGCAGTCAGAGCTGGATATCTTGCAAAACTCGCTCAAATACTGATTTCCTTCTGAGTCTTTTCTTCTGAAGATGCCAGACACATTCCTATCCGTGTCCAACAGCTCTGTTTTCTGAGGCAGGAAAGCTTACACACACACACACACACACACACACACACACACACACACACACACACACACACACACACACACGTGTCCGAGCAGAGACACAGGCACACTCAGAAGAGGCAACTTAAAGCCCCTGCCAAGGAACACGTATGCTGGAAAATATATTGATTAAATAATTTGTTTTCTTATCACAGGCTAAGAACGCTCGTCCTTTGTAAGAAAGAGTTCTGCTCATAGGGGAGGCTAACATCAAAGTTAATATTGATTAATGAGAAATTGTAATGATTTTTCTGTTTTCCTTTGGTTTCTGAAATGGGAGGTCATTCCAACAAGTATTTGGGAAGGAAGGGAATTGTGCTGCTAGGCCCTCCCAGGAGGAGAAATACTTTCTGTCAGAGAACTGGTGGAAAGCAAAGAGGGAAGGTGCCGTGAATATTTTTTGACTAAATCCCAATGTCTGGAATTTAAAATGAAATCTCTTGGTGTTCTGCTAATACATCCCTTGTTCAAATCTGCTTCCAAACCCTGTTTTCAAATTTTTTTCTTAAATCCAGCTATGGAACAAGCTAACAAAACCTTTTTATTTCCAAAAACTTTCTCCTTGGTCCTTCTGAAACAAGTTTGTGGTTCAGTTTTTTGTCCATCAGACACCCTCTCCATCTGCATTTCCTCTGGGACACTTTCATTATTGTCTTGCCATTTGGTGGTTTCATGGCTATGAACTCAAGGGACCCTGGTCTTGCCAGAGTCAACCTTCTGTCATGAAGATCCAAGCAGTTATACTCAAATATAGAGAAGTTTGGGTTTTCTAGGGGGTAAATCTTTCATATATTGAGGGTCTGATGACTTTGGGGCATGTTGTGGGCAGGGGTGACCCAGCATAGAAGATGCTGCTCACCTTTTCACATGATCAGCTCAAGCCATACATTTAGGGGCAGAATCTACCAAACGGCCTTGCCTTAAGCAAAATCTGCCCCAAAAATCTGCTGTCTGGTGATATCTGAGTAGTACAGCACATAAATGGAGCAATGGTAGGCCAGGGAAGGGCACTTTTGGAAAACTGCCAGGCTACAGAGTTGTGGGATGACATTTCTCAGTCATGCTCTGAATTCTCATGTTCTTCCATCCTGTTAGAAGTGAAAGTCCTGTTACTTGGAAATTGGTAGTTAGGCTTCCAGATCCTAAACAATTATTTAAAAAGGGTTATCTTGGGCTATTTATGGCACAGCTGCAATTAGGAATAAATGGCTACAAAAGTGTCATTGTTGGTATCTGGTCCAGGAGCAGCTTTCCTCTCTCTGTTTTTTTCTCTTCTTTCTGTTTTTGAGGAGTTTCAGCCTCACAAGCTCAGCCAGGGAGCTGAGATTTAAATGGGGTGATTTCTGGCTCAATAACCATTAGCAGTACTGAACTTTCCACCAGATAGAATCCTCCATCTAGGCACAGATTTATATTGGTAGGATCAGAGCCTCCAGGACATAAATTCTTTCAAGGCCAGTACTGACTATATTTATGTTTTTGCAGTATCTCACTAAAAGCTGCCTTGGAGCCACATTATATTGGAATTAAATGTTATTTTTAAATCAATGTGTTCCTGAATCCTTTATGCCATTTTGGCCAACCCCAGTCATTACTCTTGGTAGAAAAACAACAATTTAATTTTACTGGCTAAATCATTCCCGACACCTTTCAATGAGGCAGTGACCGGAGATAGAGAAAATACAGCAATGAAAAGTATTCGAAGCTTCAGCTAGGAAGTCCAAATTTGGAGGAATGGATTTTGTGCCATACAAATTTGGTTACTGCAAGTTTGGGACTGAACTGTATCATTATATTTTATAGTACTATAAAATGAAAAACTGTTTTTAATGAATCCAGTCCTAGCTGTCCCTTTTGGCTTGTCAAGTCCATGCGTGCTGTGCACAGGATATAATTAGCTTGATGCACAAACTAGTGAAATAAATGGTCTTTTAATGAAGCTCAGGGTGCGCAAAGAAAAGAGTACCCAAAGCAAAAAAGAAAGGCAATAGAACAGGAAGTCAAATAAAATTTCTTCTTGCAAATGACTTTTTGGCGCTTTTTTTCTCATTTTGTCTCTGGGTGTTTCTTCTTTCCCCCCTTTTCCTTGATTATTCATTCTTCCAGGAAGGCAAACATGCTGCAGGCACAAACTTCCCTGGTAGGGTGAACTTCCCATCATGTCCTAAATGGCTGCCATTTCCTATGTTCCCTCAAAAGAAACAGCCTTGCCAGCTCTCCCCTGGCCCACTGTCTTGCATCCTGGACTGCTCGGAGAGGGTGCCTGTGGGCCAAGGAGGCTCCAGGCGGAGCAGGCTGGGCCTCAAGATGGGAGTCAGGACCTCTGAGCTGCTCCCTCTTCTCTGTGCAGGAATGCCATTCCACTTTCTGCCTTCCTTTTTCCTTGGAAGAGAAAAAAACTCTTCCAGATCCTTCCAGATGCAAACTTCTGCTTCTGGTTCTTTCTGTCCAAGAAAGTGTGAGTTCAGTCCTGAACTCCACAAGCTGTTTCCTCAGGAGCTGTCATTTCGAGAGGAACTTGTCTGGCTTTAAGTGACTTCAGTTCTTAAGTGCATATAATTTGTAAAGAGCGTAAGTCTCATGCTGACTGTACACATCCTGTGGATGTTCCTATTGAAAGGTTTTTCTCCTTCCATAATGTACTGAAAAAGGAAATGAATCACAAAACACGAGTCTCCATGAGCTGGGCAGAGTGCAAGTGTCTCCTTATCTTTGTTCTAAGAAACTTTTGGCTCTGAGCCCTGGACCATTTGAGCCCATGGCATCCTTTCCACTGCCTCCAGTGGCACTGAATTTGGCCTTTGGACATTTATGCTGTTACACTGACCTGAGTCCTGGGTGGGCCAGGAGAAGGGTCCCCTCCAGTCCACAGGGTCACAGGGTCTGATTCTCACTTAGTCGAACACACAAAACAACAGCATCAAAAGCTCATAACAGAGGCAAAGGTTGGAGGTTAAAAGAACTATCTGCCTGTTTCACAGAAATCCAAAGGCTGTTGTGCAACTGCAAACACATTAAAGTGTGAGTCAGCCCAGCATTTGGAGGGAAAACACATCCCATGGTGGACAGATACAGCGAGTGGATGGACCACACAGCCCACTGCCAACCCACACTGCTGCTATTTTAGGTCTCTTCCAATACATTATTTGTAAAACCACCTATTCAAACCAATTCTTGTGCCATGAAGTGGGGTGTAACTTCCCTGTATGTTGGGGTTTTGCCCTAGTCCTCATTATTTCTCCTGCTGCACTCACAGTTTTTTACTTTTCTATGACTCATCTCCCATTTTTCTTAACACTGCCTACTTTTCCTCTGTTAAGCTTCCCTTCCTCCCTGGTCATACCTTCTCAATTCCAATATTTGCAGTTACTCTCTTGTTACTTTCCCACCAGTTGGTATCCTGACCAGTCAAACAACATATTTAGGAGCTCTGTTGCCTTCTTCTCACCTGATCCCACACTTCATGTTTTCTTCCACACTGTGCCAGTATTGGTACTCAATTATTTGTGTTATTAACTGGTCTGATAGGTGTCCATATTTATGATAGGTTTTCTCCCAGTTCAATCGCTACCCTTACCTACCCAATTTGATGAACTTTTCCTTTGTTTTTCTAAGCAGCATCTTGGTTAAATGCTCTTTTCCTTAACACATTTGTATAAAATCCATCCTGGTGGAAGCTCAGCTGCTAAAGATCTGCTTTGTTCACTGGAAAAGGGAAGGTGAGTCAAGCCATTGATGAAAGATTGTTTTTAAGGCAGTATTTGACCGGTCACCTTCTAAGAGAAGGTGAAGTCAGCGTCCTCTTGCTCACCTTGTTATATGCCACTTGTGGCAACATCTACAGCAGTCAGTATGTGGGAGAAACACAATTTCAGCTCTAAAATTTTACACACTGCAGTTATGAACTGTGAAACTATGGCACGTTTCCACCCGGAAACAGCTGGACTTGCCTGTGGATGAAGTAAGCCCTCTATTTTATATCTATACTTGTCTTATCTACCATAAGGTAAGGATTTCTGGAAAATGAATCAGTCACTGCATTAATACACAAAAGCATGCTTCTATCCTCGCAATAAGTGTCACAGAAAGTCATGAAATTATCACATATATCCCATGATCCATTTGCATGCAGATTTTCAAACCCAGCTGGGCATGTTTTCTTGGAAAATGTGAGGTTTCAGGTGAACAAGCCATTTTAGTTGTTAAAATATTGCCTTTTCGCAGAGCAGGATTAAATGTGTCTTGGATGCCAATCAGCTCACTCAGTGAAGAGAAAGAACAGACCAAGCTCTTGGAGTGCTAAAAAGCTCCTTAGCTGCTATCCACCTTCCTGCTTTCCTTAAGCAGCCAGCTTGATGAGGAGCTGGCTTTTCTCTCCTTGCAAAAACACTTGGGCATGGGCGTGTGCAGAGCATGGCTTGAGCAAAGCAGCTTGCAGCAGAAGCCTGTCACTTCTTCCCTGGAAGCAGGACTAAACTCGGTGGAGACAGAAATGAAAAATGAAAGGTTAATATTTTGGCTCCAAAGTCCTTCTGGCAGACTTGAGATTATCTTTGGATGTGTCAAGAAAAGCTTTCAGGACAGACCCCAGAGCCAAGCATTTCTGAAGCGATGAGCGGTTTTTGGGAAACTCAGCTGTGCAGTGTCCAGTTTGAGAAAGAGGGATCTGTTAGTTCACCTTGTGATAAATGAGGTACCTTTGCAGGGATGGAAGGAGTTAACTCAGTCTCCCACTCCCTACACATAAGAGAAAAGAGCAAATCCTTCTCGAATTATTTCTCCCAAGTAAGACATCTCAGCAAGACAATTCTCATTTCAGCATGAACGTCTGGGCCACGTTAGCATTTGAGATGTTTTTGTGTTTCTGCTATTGAGCTCTAATTGCTTTCAGTGAAAGCACTCCCAGTGGAAAATGAACGAAACTTTTGTCACTTACTTCAGTTGCACTGAGATTTCTCACATGTGAGAGCTTAGATGTCAGCCTGCCTCTTCAGAAAGGCCTGGGAAACCACAGACATGAGGACACACCATGTTTGAATACGTGTTCATCAGTCAGACATCAAAGTTGGCTTCACTCAGAATAAAACTATTCTCCCTTCCCTACAGGGCAAATGAGTTCCTCACTGAAATCTGTAGGGTAAGTATAGTATGACTGAAGAGAAAATCTGTCTAAAAATCAGCCTTTAAATTATATTCTGATTTTATAGATAATAGCTTGGATCCAGAGTGTACTGGAGACAAAGACTGTGCAGCCTAGAAGCTGCACTTAATAATGAAGAGAGATCTTGGTATTATGGGACATAAAACTTTAAAAAAAGCAAATCAAACATTGCCATGCGGTTGGGTACATAACTCAGCTGTGAATCCTCTGCTACTCTGTCTTCAAGGCTGGTCAGCCTTTCCTCCAACCCTCTCACATAGCCATAGGTTGAAAACACACATCTGAAATGTAGGAGATTGAATACAAGATTTGAAAACAATATTCATCCTCCAGCTCATCCTTCCCTTTGTTCCCCAACCTGATGGATATTTGACTGTGTACAGAAAGTGATAGGATTTCAACAGGGTGTATCTCTTCAATAACCTAAAGGTTATCTGACCTGGCAAACAACATATGAACTGATAGCCCAGCCTCAGATGAGCCGGAGCACAGGTGCTCTGCAATGACACATCATGCAGCTGATCTCAAAGGGCCATGTCCCAGTTATCTGAACATCCCTTTGGTCCTTAGGTAGGAGTGGGAGAGGAATCGCTGGTATGAGAATCCCACGAGGTTCATGCATGTCTCCAGGTAGCTGAGCTCTGCCAGGTCTTGGCAGGCTTGCTTAGACTTTCTAGCAGAAAATTAGGTGCCTGCTGTGTCAGATGGCAGCTGAGAAGAAGTTTGGAGCATCTCAGCAGAGCCTGTGTGCTGAATTCAGGCACCTCATCATCCAGAGCATTTCCCAAGGCCTATTTGGAATTGAATTCCTTCATTTCCCTGAAATGCTGCTCCGAGTTCAGAGTTGCAAAGAGGCAGCGCTCAGATTCAGATGGTAAAGCCTCAGGGAACTCTGCTGCACCACCACGTCTCCAAGTGCTGTGGTCCAGAGGTGTCCAGCAACCAGATGTGAAAGATTCACACTTCTTCAAGTTGGTTGTGGTTTGCCCAGCACTGTGTGAGCTAATTATATTTCTTGCACTGAAAAATATTCCTTCCACTAGCTAATCAGGGCAGGGATAGCCACATCTGTTGATTAAGGAGAAACCTCTGATTAATTGATCCTTTGTGGATGGATCAGGGCAATAGCAACTCGGTCGTTGAAGGAACACACAAGCTTCAGACTCCAAGTTGGCTACCTCCCACTTCTACTACACCCTCGACACTCAGCCTGTGTGAGCCTTTTTTCACCCCCAGACTTTGGCAACAGAGCAATGGAAAACAGAACATTTTCAGCATGTAGGAGTGTTTACTCTTGTCATGACACAACTTGGGATTTTCCATTTGAGCTTGAAAAACAAACCCTAAACAGAATTTATTAGGAAAATAGTAGCTATGAGGTAAACTTGCATCAATGAACGCCAAGAGGTCAAACAGACGACACATGACATTTTGGTTGAATATTCTGTGTGTTCCTAGAAGCAGTGTGAAAACTGTCTCACAAAGTATTTGCTGGAACATTATAGTGACTGGGGAATAGGGCGAGTCCAGAAAGTTCCTGAAAGCAAAGCCTTATTCTGCAGGGTTATTACAGAGGCCTTTTCTTTATACACCAGCCCTGAGTGCTCCACATGCCAAGGCTGGGGAATGCCAGGGGATGCAGACACCGGCATGGCCACGTCGCCAGCAGGAGCCAGAGGATGCAGGACAGGCTGGTGCTGCAGACATCCCTGCTCCAGCCTGGGTGGAGAATAACTCCGATTTTTCCCATGCTGCTCCCAAATTAAGCAGTCATAATTCCTGCCCAAAGCAGCCCTAACCACCCTGCCAAAGTGAGAGATTCGCAGTCACCTCTGATGAAGGTGCTCTGCTGTCATTCATGGGGGCAGAAATGCACTCAGCCAGCAAGAGGGGAAGCAAGACTGATGGTGAAAGCTAAATATGAGGAAGAGGAGGGTAACCATCTTTCCTTGCTTCAAGTAAAGTTTATATCACAGAACCATAGAATCTTTAAGGTTAGAAAAGACCTCTAAGATCACTGATTCCCACCATTAAACTGTTAACTGATTGTTGCCCTCAGTAGTTATGAACTTTTATGGTGCATGTCCCTCATCTTTACATCATACTCATCTTCAGTCTTGCCTTGTTTTTAGCTCCATGAATTCGGTTTTTAAGAAGAATTTCACATGCCATGAGATTCATAATGAAGATCACAAATCAGACCATTCCTTTATTGAGGCAGCAGCTGGAGACTGAGTAAATCCCGTGTTGTCAGAGCTCTGCATTCCTGGGTTACTAGCTGTCTACCAAAATCTTGCTCTTGTCCATCTACAGGATGCCTTGACATCGTCTGAATAGAAATACTGAATACATAAAGTATCATACATATCTGTATGTTTTAATAATTACTCTAGTTTAACATATTCCAAAAACTCTGCAAAATTTATGTTTATTGGTTATGTCCCCTTTCTTCCTATTCTGGTTGTTGTTTCAGTGTTCATAACGCCATTTCCAGGTGTGCATTTCCAGAAATTATTCTCCCTGGTTTACATTGCAGCACACAGTGTTTGCAGATTATGAATGAAATGTACTGAGATTATGAGAGAGGAATTTGAAGAAAGTCACTGAGACAAACAGAGCAAATGATCATCTGTATTATCACTAGAGCACTCCAAAGAAGTCAAACCTTGAATCTTGTGTGGAGCTATTTTGCAGAGAGGCAAAGCACTCCAAAATGCCCTCTCCTTTCAGAATACAGGGAAAATACTCCTACAAACACATGCTATTCATAGACAATGGGTTGAAACAGTGATTTAGGAGAATTCACGCACCAGGACTGAGTGTGCTGGTTTTTGTGGCTGTGATAACCACACTGGGATAACCAACAGTCTCTTGTAAGGTGCAATTGCCACATAATACTGAGGTGTGCACAGGGACCCCTGGAGGATGTCACAATGGGATTCAACATTTTTCTGTGTATCTCTCATATGAGCTTGAGATTCACATGCTTTATGAGGTTTAATTTGCAATGCTGGAAAACAAGAAAATAAGTACCACCACAGAGAAGGAGAAAGGTGGGAAAGACAAGATGTTTCAAATTATGGAAAAAATGTACAGCTGCATCTGAGTGACCTTGGAAGGTAAAGCCACAGCTATATCAGCACGTTTCTGTGGACTGGGCCATAAGGAGATGACCAGGTGTACGGGCTACAGGTCACATCATGATGGCTGACTGGGAATGTTCTGGTGTGACAGATAACTCCAACTGCTTTGATTGACCTCAGATGTTATCACAGGTAAGAACATTTACCCAGAGTCAGAGGTGAAATGAAGTCACCTTTCTGTCATGCCCTGAATCTCAAGTCACAAATCTCAAGTAACTTTGAAAAATAGGACTTTGGAGAATTTATAGTCTTTTTTTTCTGCAACGCTTGTGGTAACACCAGTAAGATTTCAAAGCTGAAATTCCTTTAAGATCAAAGTGTAATTGAGCATCCAGACTCCAAAAGAACACAGGTTGTTCAGGTGTGTTTCTGTGCAAAATTTAGGTGCACCGAATTCTTCAGATGTAACCCTAAAGTTTTCCCCTAAACATTTTGACTGATACTGTCAACTACATTTCTAACAACAGCCTTTCTACCAATCAACTAAATCAAACTGAAACCTGGTAGGGGTGAACCACTTCTGTGAGCAGAGGTCCAGTGCCAAGCTCCTACTCAGACCAGTGGGGATGTAAAGATACAGCTGGGTTCCCCAATATCCCAGTGGCTGGAGAATAATCTTCTACAAGAGAACAAAACGTTTAAATCCTGGGCTCTGGTAACTTTTTGCACATATGTATGTCATACAGACTGACATGTAAGGCTCTCCACACTTTGGATCAGCATTGAATTGAGATGCTTCCGTTGCTGGGCTATTGCTACCCCACGTTTCAGGAGGTGCAAAATTGCAAACACAGACCAGTATTTTGCCTTTCCTTGGGGTTACTTAGGATGGCCCCCCGTATGTTGACTGCTCCTAAACCTTTCTTAAGTGGTCTGTGAAGTACATGGGCCACAGCCCCCAAATCACAGGTCTGGATCTCTCTCTAGCAGCTAAGCACCTAAGGTAGGTCTTTTGGTGTCTGATCTCTTTCAATCCAAGTCCTTTATCAGTTCTAGTTCTGAATGTCCAAATACATCTGAAAATTTGATAATTCGAGTCAAGGAAAATCTTATTCTATCCCTGTGAATAGCTGCATCTGTACCTGTGCAGGAGACCAGCATATGTTTCTTGCAGAGAATTAGTGCCTGGGTGAGGCATCTGTCAGTGGCAGAATCTGGCACCCAGATGTTAGACATTTGTGATGAGGACTCACTTTTAACTACAGGGCTTTAAAATGTCAATTTTGAACAACTAGGTCTAGCCACTGTTGACAAGGGGTAGCGTGGAGTTCTAGGACTGAGATAAAAAGGATAGAAGAATCCAGTCCTCTCTGCTCTCTTCCAGCACAGCCCAAATCCTGCCTTGGGCACCCAGGCCAGATCTGGCTAGTGTGTGGAGGCATTCCTAACAATCCCACAGCAGATCCCATCAAAAAGACAAATGGAGGTTTACACAGTTCCCCACCCTCCCGTTCTTTGATGCTTCCCCCCCTCCCCATTCACCCACACCAACCCTTGATGCAAATGGACCAAGACTCACTCTCCATATGGGGCAATGAATGCTATTTTTAATTTTTGAAAGTTAAACCATCTCTGAAGCTGGATTAGTGGTGGAAGATCCCCCTATACTACAGGCACGTAAACTGCGGGTGGACAGCTGCTCTGACGTTCCTGGCTGAGAACCCAACCCCTAAACACACTGGATGCACATACATGGCTTCTTGGCTGCCCCTTTTGTGCCCATCTGTCATGATGGCACCCTGCCTGCTTAGAAGTTGGTCAGATCTTTGCCCTTGGGTGATACACCAGGCAAGGATGGATGTAAAAGGACAGCCTGCGCTTGAGGGCAAGGGATCTCTTCCCCAGGAAGGGCCTTCTCCTGCTCTGCCTGAACCTTGCAGCTTGGTGTGGTGGTACATCCTTGCCCTCCAGGTACACCTGTTTCATTATTGCCTTCCTAATAAGCAAGGGAGCCAAGGAGAAGAAAAGGAGCCTGGAAAGTTCTGTCTGTCAACAATGAGCCAGGTTGTATTACAGAACATTCCCGAAATACATACAGTCACCAATGGGGACATCAACACGATGGTCCCACCCACTGCAACTCTGCATAACAGGCAACAGGACCAGGGGACAAATCAAATTTCAAAGGATTGCACGCATCTCAGCCCAAGATACCACTTGCACATTTGCCTCAAGAAGAGAGCCAAGGGACACAACCCTTCCTGATCTTTAGTAGGGTACACGGTGCCCTTTCACATGGGAGTGTGACATGGGTAACTATGCCAGTGAAAAGTGGGGATTTTCTTACGTTCCTTTCAGATATATCCATTCCCCTTTGTATAAAATGGGAGAATCCATTTAATTTGAAGGCTGAGGGCTTTATGGGCATCTCTTTCCCCTTGCCCCAAAGATTTTTTTCCCTGAAGCCAAGATCTTGAGTCTGTAAGACAAGCAATTTTCGGCTGATGCTGAAAAGGGCATGCAGTGATCTGCCTTTGTATTTGCAGTAATGCTCAGAGACCGCAGCTGAGACTGAAGCACTGGTCACTCACTCTTCAGGACAGCTTCTGTCCTAGGAAGCATAAAACATAAATACATCATAGGGAAGAAGGCAAAATAATAATATTATCCTGCAACTGACTACCAAGAAATGGATAAAATGGGTTATCTATGCTCACAAAGGAAAGTTTTATTTTGGTAAAGCCAATGAGATATCAGTGAGATAAGTCTTCCTTTGTTAGAATTGTCTCAAATACATTTTCACCACTTCAGGGTGGTAAAAATGCTGCTTCTGCTGCTTTTCTCTCTAAACCTTTCCCAGCACCTCATGATTATATTTCAAGTTGATTTGCTTAGTTCAGCAAAACTAAGGAAAATAGAACTGTTTTGATGTCACCTAGTGTGACAAACCGGGACTCCTAGGACATTGTCATCAGGGAAACGATCCCCCAGGATCCAAGACCCTGGCTCAGGAGAGCAGGAGCGTGTTGGATCCAACACATGGTGCCAGTGAGGGTGCTACGACCGTGTTCCCCACTCCACTCTCCCGGTAAATCTGCACCTATTTCCACACTGCAAAGCAGCTTCCAAGCCCTGTGTGAGCTCCGGTGCCCCAATGACCGCAGCGGGTCAGTGCGCTCCGGCTCCACCACCCCAGGACAGGCGGCTGGCAGCCCTTCAGAGGCCATTCCTGCACGATGATGCACATGTCCCCAAGGGTAGGGCTTGGAAGGGTAACTGAAGGTCTGGATCCCACTGAAATCCTATAGTCTCCTTGTCCCCCAGGCTTCCACATAAATTGGGAATAACAGGAAATCTCTAGCTTAGAGGAGTGCTATGAGGCACTTGGATGCTGATGTAATTACATCTATTTATGTCCTTCAGGTGGACAGATCTGATGCATTACCCGTGATGGCCCTCTCGCAGTCCCAACCAGCCTCCAGCCTGAGCACGCTTTGCGGGAACACGCTGGCCCGTGTCCCATCACTAACAGCTATTTAGAGTGCGCTTTGGGCCTCTCTGGTGGAGCCTCTATCATTCTGTCACCAGCATGAGACAACCTTTTAATGAAAGCCCACAGTTTTCTCACCACCAGCAGCGAGAAGCCCTTGGTGTGAACTCCTGTCGCTGGGATTGTGGTGCAGGGTGCTGTCCCACAGACCTCCGAGCCTGGCTCAGCCCCAGGAGCCAGGAGTGGACAACGTGTGCAGTTTCTGACCGTAGGCCATTTCCCTCACTCTAATTAAGTCTGACAAGCCCCGTTTCTCCTTACACATTGAGCTCATGTGTTCCCATATGAGAAAATTTTATTCCAGCTGCCATTGTATAATCAGAAGTATTATAGGTTTTGTTCTTTCTTGCCAGATAGTGTTTTTTCTCTAATTGGATCCATAAGAATGCCCTTACCTCTGAGATGAGTCAGACTTTTGCCAAGTCTAATGTCTGCAGAGGGAATCTAACCTCATTTATACCTTACAAAGTTGTGCTTTTAATCCAGCAAAATGATTTTATCATTGTGTTCTTTGGATGAGTGATATGAGGTGGAAGCCACCTAAGTGACCTCATAAGTCTTAAGTAGTTAATGACATAAACTCCTCTTCCCAGAAAAATCTTCCTTCAGTGTTGTGTCTGCTGGCTGTGCTTTGTAAAATGCTGGTCCTAACAGGTGCCTAAACACCGGTGGGTGCACGCCTTGCTGGTGAAACAGCCAGAGAAATGCCTCTTGTGTGCAGGCCAGAGGGATTTAGCTGTAGGTGAGATGTCTTGGTGTCCAGCATGTTCTAAGTTTAGCTGGTTGTGCTCGAAGTGCACTTTGTGTGTGTATATATATATATATCTATGTATATACAGACACTTTGGTGCCCAGCAAACCATCCTTAACTTCTCACAAAACATGTGCCAGGTAGTTCACAACAGATCTATCCCAGCTTCTCAGTCTTTCAGTGTCCTTAGGCACAAGGAATATTCATGTAAAGGACACTTCCTTCCCCGTGATGGTGCCTCTCTACGTCTTGACCACTGTGAAACTCATACCATGAGGTGAAATCCGAGGTCATTCACACATCCAAGTCCCCACAGAAACCACGTCCCCAGACTTCAGCCGCACACACAGACAGCAGCTGAGCCAGGGCTGGAGGATCTCACTTTTGCACTTAGGACTACAGGGAGTTTCCTATTCATTTTGTGGAGCGAAGTCAAGAGTACAGATACTTCTTTTCCAAAATGCCTCCTGCTTGTTAAATCGTATTTCTGTTGGCAACTGAGGGCCTTTGACCTCTCTGAGCAGCAAGTTCTTTCCAGAAGAAAGTTTATATCTAGACTGGCAAATTAATTACTACACAAAGATCACTTCTTTGTTAAGAATAGGTAGAGCATGGTTAAAAACAAAAACACAAAGGAAACTGGTCCTTTTCAGGCAGGAAGTCATGGAAATTCAGCTGAGTGAAGTCACTGAAACGCTGCTGCTTACAGTGACATGAGACAGGAAAGGCACAACATAAAGCTGCAATGTGATGCTGCCAGGTAATTGCTAGGGCTGAAATCACTCCTGAACCAAAGATCCAGGGAATCAAAGGCTAAGGACTGCCAGTGGCGTCTGAACCCTTTCTTAAAGATTTAAATGCCAAATCAATCTAGCAAAGCTGTTTGAGTTAATGTAGGTTTGAGGAACTCTATCCTACAGAGCACTTGAATGCAGCTATGCTACAACTTCAGGCTGACTATTGGGATGACACAGAAAGAAAGGGGGAAAACACAGGGATATGTCCAGGATGTCTGCCTTACACAATACCTTCCAGAAGAAAGGCCAAGATTTCTGACTTCTTGGACATACTCACCCAAAAACTTGCCAAAGCTTTTCATTCTCTGTGCTGTGAACAGGAATAAGGTAATGGTAATGGGAGGTGAAATTCAATTAGGTGGAACAAAAGGGACCTTTTATGGATTTTCCATCATAAATCCTTTACTTAGATATTTTTTTGGGGGGGGGGGGGGAAATCATACTGTTTAAAGAAATGAGGCATAACTTATAAACCAGTAACGGTGATTAAATAAACATAAATCTGCACTTAGTGAAAATCTGGTGCAAATGCAATAGCAGCACAATCTGCCATTGTCCTTTTGCCAGGAAGACTGCTTAAAAGTAATGGGTGAAAAACTGCTCCTATTTAGGCATCATCTAGGTACCAGATGGGTGCCAAATGGCATTTAGGATTTTAAATCAAAGTATATGTGCTAAGTTCAATGAATCTCAAGCAAGGGACCACTTCCATTCCTTAGAACCTCTACACTTAATTCATGCTGACTTCCATCTTTTCCTGTCTCAATATGATGAGGAATTACAAGGCATAAATCTGGGCTTTGTCCATTGATACTGAGAGGATGGACTTAAAGCCTACTGATGTCAGGGCAGCTCCTGTAAATTTAAACCCTGAATACCCTCTTCATTATATTATTTTGATTTTTTTCCTGGCACATCTCAAAACCTTTTAACTATATAAATATTGTCAGAATGATTCTTTTATTCCGCTGTATAAATCAGTGGTACTTCTACATCACAACATCTGTTTTTCTCCACCCTCAAAAAACCCCAAATAGTAAAATGAGGAAAGTCAGCATGAAGTATCTCTGTTTTCCTTCCTTTCTTTATCCTTGGGTTATAGATCCAGAAAGAACAGGGTTATAAAAACTTCTGGCAGGTGACCCAATTTTACCTGGTGGTTTGGCAAAGGAAATGTGGGATGTCTAAAGGCTTTGGGGCTGCCAGTATTGGAGAGTTTTCTGCCCTCCCTTTGACTCAGCCCCCACTGGACAAAGGAGGAAGATGACGCTATCATATCCTACATCCCACCATCCAGTTTCACATTACTCCAAGACCAATGATGCTTCTCAAAAAAATCTTTGTCAGAGCCATGGTCTCTATTCCCCCTTATGGAGCCTTCATAGCACTGGGGTTATGGATTTTACACTGCAGCCCCAGCCAAAGAAATATTTAATTGCTCAGCATCTTTTGCAAAAACAAGGCCTGCCAGATCCCCTGGCACTGCAGCCAGACATGGAGGTGATATGAACACTGGATCTGTTTCGTCAGGTGGTGGATGAGCCAGATCCATGGCCCCCAAGGGGTGAGCAGAGATGTCCTTTCCAACTTGAGATATTCCATAATTCTCTGCTTATCTCCATGCTGGGTCATGATACTCCCTAATTCCCACAGGAGAAAAGAAAACGGGTCCTGCACTGATTAGTTAGCTTATATTTCTCTTGCCTGAAGAAGAGAATACTGCGACAAGAATGTCTGTCTTCTTGTAGGGTCCAAATCCCTTAGGTAGAGCAGCTTTTGTGCACAAAAATAGCACATATGTTTATTACAGAAAATCACACCCCGTAGACTTCAGACGAGGGAACCACATATTTTTCCTTTCCTCCAGAAGCCCACAGCAACCCAGGGTTTGGAGGCAGAGGATGTGACCATGCCAGCCACCCATCATCAGGCAGCATTTACTGATCCTACCCACAGACATGTTGGTCACAGACTGGTCCTACCCACAGACATGTTGGTCACACGTACGCAAGAGCTCAGAGAATGGCCCATGGCAAAGTGTGCAATTTAAAACCCATCCTGAAACATTCTTGGAAAAGTTCTCCCCCAGGTCAAACTAAGAAAAATATGTGTTCCAAATGCCTGTAAGAGATGCAAGGAATTGTGTCACTCTCCTATGGCTCCAGGGCCACAGCATGGCTGGACAAAGAGGGGAGGCATGGGAAGGGCAGGATGCATGGGAAGGGCAGGATGCAGCCTTTATTGTCACCTTGGAGGAGGCCTGAGGGTCCTTGGGTTCATGGAGGAGAGGTCACAACATCAGAGCTGTCCTCAGCATATCACCTATGAAGATGGCAAGCTGATTTTATACAGGACTCAGTCTTGTTCTTAGTGAAATCAGTGTCAGGACTGACTCTTACTGAAAGAAAGGCTCATGCAGTGATCCCCAAGTACAACCAGAGTTCAGAGTGTCCCCAGGGTCCAGCTGTCCTCACAGCAGCACACCTGTGCACTGGTGACACGGTGAGTCCACCACAGACACAGTTCTACACTCACATATTCACACATTCACAGTCGACACATCTGCAAATAATCTGATAATCATTTTAAACATGATGATGGAAACGAGCTGTGTATCTTTAAGAAGGTGGAGGCTTCTTTTAGAGAAATAATGATTTTTTTTCATCTTTTCAAAGTGTGAACAAAAGACTGGTAGGTTGAATTAATGTTCTTTTTTTGCAGGGGTCATTATTCACAATTTCAGGAATAGAGATCTTAAGACAAAATCAAATTCAACCTGTTCTTTAATCGGCCTTTCTTAGAATCTCTCTTTTCTTTGCAGACATGTCCACTAGTCCTTAACCTGATTTATGTGATTGGTCAATTGTGAGTTAATGAAGGGGATAAAATGTTTTCTGGAATGCTAGGATAATCGACAAATAGCAATGACCAGTAACTGGACCACGGCCAAGACAGGAACTTAATCCCCTGAAGTCCAAGGGTATTGTGAAGTTGCACTGAAGTGGGAACTGAAAGAAACCAGTTACATCATTCCATTTGCTTCCTTAGAATGGGACAAATGCACTCACTCCAGAAAGCATATTTGAAGACTAATTATACAGGGAGAAAACAAGTTAGGAAAGAATTTCTTTACTTCTAGGCATATGTGGTTTCAAACACAGTTTAAGGGGTTTAATCCTCTTCGTTCCTGGCAACATTTTACTGTTTGATGCATTCAGTGCAGGTTGCTTCTCTCAGAGGTCACATACTCTCGTCCCATTCCTCTGCCTTCCTTAATGATGCAGAGCAGCTCACTCACCCTCTGTCAAACATATTGCCTGAATTCTCAGTGGCAACACAACAGCTGAATGGTTCAGCTGCAAGGATTAAAAAGGTGGGTTTAAAATGCATGTGTATCCTTTGAGTGTAAAATTTAAATTAGAATACAGAGACACCCTTGCTCACTCTGCCGTGGATTTCATGTAAAGGTCAGAATTCATCACTGCTGTAGTCCCACAGAATTAAGCAGGGATGAACTTGGAGCTGTTCAGCAAAGCCAAGATTTCTCAGCCCGGGTGTTTCTGGTTTTGGGCACACACCTCAGGACACATTGAGGGGGAGAAGGGGGACAGAGGATTTTTCAGTGGTCAGTGTGAGATCATTGAATTGAAAAGTCAACGCTATGCACAGGAAGCCCTGATCAAAGCTCACAAGCTCAGCAACTCAACAGGGACTGCAGCACAGCACCTGTGAGACAGCCAAGAAGTGAATTACCACACCTTCGGTGGGTGGACTGTGGGCAAGCCATTAGTGATGGTGAGAGGATAAAGTGGCCGCTAAAATATCCCCTCTGTCTGTGGTGGGTGGCACCAGCACTGAGGAGCTCGCCAGGAGTAGAGAGAGGACAACACAATTTGCCCTTGGCCTCTGGTTTTGAGAAGTTAGAGCAGGTTCCCAGTGAGTTACATTTTTTATGTCCATACAAAGAGGTTCGTTGACTCAGTCCTCGTACTTAAACTGTGCAACACATCTCCCAGAGGGGATTCTGGGGATACTGCAGGATGACCCCTTCAATATCCAGTCAACAACCAGATGTTCAGTAATGTTTTCTCAAATGCACATCATCTCAGATCTTAGATCTTGCTGGAATAAGAAAAAACCCTACAAACAAATCGAAGTGACAGAAACTCTTCATGGACTTCCAAGCTAACACCCTCCCATGTGTTTCTGTGCTGCTTAGGCTCATTTTTCTTTCAATGAGTGGTTAATTTTTATACCATTTTAGGATGTTTATCCAACAAGAGGTCCTGGAGAGCCCATGTTGCACATGCAGGTGGATTGTGAGTTCACTGGGGATAGGACTGAGGTTTATTTGCCTCATTTGCACCTCAGACAGTGGGTCCTGATTTCACTGCTACGCCTAATTCATATAATTGATGGGCAAATAATTGAACAGCTTAAAATGCCTAGGAAGGCCCAGGAGAAGGTTCATGTGGAGCCATTCCTTTCCTTACAGGAACAGTTGGGGTCTGTAATGATGTGAGTGTTGAAGGGAGCAGGAGATGATGTTTGTGGTAATGAGATTTCCAGAGTCAGAGGCCAAAGGGGAATCATAAAGCACAACGAAGTGAGACATGAGGAGTGAGAAGAGATTAATTAGTGGTAAGAAACACCCTCTTGGGACACTTTGATAAGCCAAAACCCTCATCTATGTAAGAACTGTGTTAATAACCCATGGTGAAGCACCGGATGGGCCAGCACCAAGCTCTGCATCCAAATGCAGAAGCTCTTGGTCAGTCCTGGTGACCCTTGGTCAGTCTCTTCTCCCTGTCTGGCTCTGATGTGAACTTGTGGACTACTCTCCACCCCAAGCCAAGTGGCCATGAATGAGTCAGGTTCCTCTTCCATGTCCCCCTTGCTCCTCAGCACCAGTTTCTTAAGCCTTGCTCTGGGTATTGCTTCAACAATTTTGCCTCTTCGTTAGCATTTCAGCAAGCTAATTGCTGTTCTCCCACGAGCTGGCTGGACAACTGTATGGGCCAGGCAGCTGCATCCCTGTTGTGTTCAGGGATTTGTTGATTAAAACAGTTACCTCATCCAGTGTGACCCCAGGAGCTCCAGCTTCCCTTGCTGCTGATGAGAAGCACATGTTGGTGGGTCTGGAGCCTTTCATAGAAGAGCTCATCCACAAGACAAGGGGATGGACAAGAAGCAGGAGGGCTCTGGCAATGCAAATTCCTTCTTGATATGGGTTCAGGACAGATCCATGGGGAGTGATGGCAATCAGCAGCATAGAAAACACTGTCAGTAGCCCAGGATCCCATTTCAGGTAAAATTCAGCAATAGGTGGCTTCAGAAGACAAGGTCCTTCTAGAGAAAGATTGGAAAGGATGGTGTTGGTTGGGTGAGGTCTGGGAAGTTAAGGGAGAAGAGATGGTATTTAGCTCTAATTTGCTAAAATAGACTTACAAGAGTTATTGTAGGATTGCCTTGGGGAGAAATAGAAATTCTTCTCATCAGGTTTGTGTGTGGTGTACTAAGGACATTTAATAATGTGCTGCATAAATTCAGGACAGTTCTGTCTGCTCCATGTGCCAGAGGTTTCAGGTGCTTTTGTTACTCACCAGCTTTCCAATGCCCTGAAAAAAGCTAGAACTGATTAGATTACAGCCCGAGGTGCTCAGCCTCATCTCCACACACTTTTAACCACAGAAAAGGCTTGGAAGAGACATCCAGAAAGGTTTTAATTATTAATTTCTTTTCAACCCATAAATGCCATATTCAGGTATAACCTATTAAGGTCTAATCTGAACTGAGTTTAAATCAGGAATACAATTGGCCTCAAGTTGCACCTGGGGAGGTTTAGATTAGATAATAGTAAAAAATTTACTCATGAGAAGGATTGTCAAGCACTAGAACAGGCTGCCCAAGGAAGTGGTGAAGTCACCATCCTTGGAAGTGTTCAAAAATTACGTGGATATGGCACTTGGAGACATAGTTTAGTGCTGGCCTTGGCAGTATTAGGTTAATGGTTGGACTTGATGATCTTAGAGTTCTTCCCCAACCTTAATGACTCTTTGATTCTATTAATTTCTCTTACAGGCAATAAAAAAAAAGCTTTGTCCATGAAAGCTCAGATCAAGACCTGATTCACCTATTTCAGGTCTCTTAAAAACCTCCTGTCTGTGATTTTCTCTCCTGTGATTTAGATCTTGTGTATCTGGAGAACACATTATTCAGGCTGTAGGACCTGAAGCTGAACAAAGCACCCCACATGTCTCAGATATGCCTCTCTCAATTAACACCATAAACAGGAGCTGCCAAGTGGTGACTTAATAACATATTTATTAATAGTGACTGTTATCAGGGCAATGGGAAGAACAGCAGACAGACAGAAGAAGGAAAATTGTATTAAATGAGACATTTCTCTGAAAATACACTCCAATTTACCCACGAAATATAGTCAGATAGCCTACAGAGTTATGGCTATGGTTGTGTGGGTGATAAGTCTCCCTTCAATTTTTGCACAGGAAACTGCTTCAGATTAACTTTTTAGAAGTGATAACAAAAGTGATTTATTCCTACATGCACAAAACCCCATACTAGCATTTTTATGCATTGCCATGGGCAAAGTGCCTTCCAAACACTCAAGATTATTCTCTTCTCTAAGCATTGTGCAAATCAAAGGCTGTTTTTGTTGCTTACTGGACTATAGCGGTGCCAATTATTAAGTTTGAAACAAAATCTCAGGTAACATAAATATTTAGAAACAGCAATCCAGAGGGATTAAACCAACACAGAGCCAAACTCTGACAGGATTTACCCTGTGTTGTTATTTAACATGCAGAGATAGGAAAACCAAACTCTTTAGGGCTGTGTTGATTAGCGCCAAAGACTAAATGTCCATATGAATGGAACTAGATTCACAGGAAGGATTTAAGGATCAGTATTACACCCTGTTCCTAAATCCTAATTAGGCAATTCCTGAAGAAGGTAGTTCACAAACCCCAGCACCCTGAGCACAGCTCAGCCTAGTGCCTCTATGAAAAAAAAATTAGAAAAATGCTGAAGGGGATAAATTTCATGTGGGATTAATAGCTGGAGGTTTTTTTGTTAAATCTAAGCACTGAATCAGGTCACTAATTCCTCTCCCTTCCCTCAAAGAATACTAGAATTGAAGTATCTTGTGCAAAACTCTCCTGCCCCAAATAGTAGCCTACACATCTCTGCCATGAGAGACCCCCTTCAATGGCCACACCCTGAGCTGAAGACCATCTTACAGCTGGATCATTATATCTTCTGGTGTAATTATTGAGGGTTTTTTATGCAGAGGGGAAGGGGTTTTGGTGTGGTGAGGTGAGCAGGGAGAGGGGAAGGGCTCTGCAATAGCCCATGGAATATGGCCTTCATTTCTGACATGCTCCTCCCAGTCATGGCCTGGAGAAAACCCAAACCCCAGCTCAGAGTTGGGGGAGGCAGCTTTACGTGGTGAGCCCTGGGCTCATACACAATGAACCCTATTTTGGATGGAAAAGCTTCAGCTCCAGCTCCAGAAACACTCTGGCGTCAGGGGACTGACCAAGTTATAATTGCATCTCTTTGTGTTATTGGTCCCTTGGCCTCCCTAAGCTGAAGCAAGCTACATTTGATTTCTTTGGCATCGTTCAGAGCGTGTTCTGCCAGCACTTTGCCCTCGGTGCCTTGTGTGAGCCAAACTGGCCACTTCTGTGACCTCTTGTTCCTTCTATACATGGAACATGTTTCAGTGAGTTTATAACTCCTCAAATAAGGTCTCTTTTATTCTAATCTGAATGCCCTGTTAACTTGGTTTTGGATCCTCTCCCAGTCTCCAGAATACCTGGCGCTTTATATTTTGGATATACCAGATTGCCTGCTGCTCCAGGTTGTGACAGAGAGTGTCTGGTTCATATACTTCTACCTTGAGATGTTAGATCATTCATTTCAGTTCCCCAACAATGCTTTAAAAGGAAAAAAGGAGTGGGGGAAGAGCATGAAGTCACTGAAAAGCTGCCCATCAGCTCACATGTGTTGCCTGACCACCTAGGAAGACAAAAAAATCCCTCTTGCTGGTCAGTTCATCTTGTGCAGCCCATGTAAATGGACAGATTTTGGATCAAGAAATCTCACCGTGACCTGCTTCTAAGGGCAATGTCTCAGGCACGGGGATCCAGAGATGAGGATCTCCCAAACAGTGCAGGAAACTGGCACGAGAAAAGTCACATTTCCTGGAAACTGCTTTGTCAGAAGGCAACCTGCTTGGAGGAACATTTGGGGAAGGAAGAATCTCCAGACCAAACATTTTTAAAATATACTTTTCAACTCACTATAACACTGTGTCTTTTTTTTTCCTTAAATGAAGAATTTCTTTTGATTATAAAGTACCTTTGAAATTGCAGTACACTTACACTTTTCAAGAGTTTTTCCTTATCTTTAGATGTTAGAATTGAAATAAGCTGGTCCCACATGCTTCAGATTAAAAATTTCAGTGGAACCAATCTGAAATTGGAGGGAGAAAGTTTGGCGTGGAGAATTTTATTCATTCTTATTTATTACAGGAGGGGAAAAGCAAAATCTCTGAAACGTCTCACAGGATGGGGAACAAATTTCCTACTGGCTTGTGGGGCCAAGTTCTCCAGACAGAGCTCCTCTCACAGCAAACCAGCCCTTGTGAAGGTTTTTTTCCATCAACAGATGGAGAGAAAACACTCCCCTCTCAATTGGAAAATGGTCATGGAGGGTATAATGAAAATTGTTGAGTAGAGCAAGCCGAATGATCAACCCGTTCTCTCATTTTCAACTCAGCTTCCTCTTCTTCCTCCAAATTAATTTGGTTTTTTGTACATCTCCTGCTTAGAACTAAGCATGGAACTCCTGTGGTGGTCGAAGAGAAGGGTGCAGTTATACTAAATTATAGCAACTGACCCCAAATTTCCCCTGCTTTTTATGCTCTTATGGTTCCTTTGGATTTCTCCCACTGTCACTGGATTTGGTCATTTTTTTGTAGTACTTCACCCTAAAAAGGCCTCTCAGTTCCTGAAAGAGCCTCTTGTGTCTCCCTCATCTGCAGATTTTCCAGTTGAAGCATCCCAGACCATGCCAAAACTGATGTTTTAGAAAAGCCTCCCAGAGAGAAGATTCAAGTGTTTCCCCTGTTCTCCCCCTGCTCCTTTTCACACCTCTTTTTTTTTTGGTTTGGCCTCTGGGCTGTATCATCTCTGCAGACCAGTAAATTATCCAGGAATTCAGCATGTGGGTTCCTGAGTTTCTGTGCCATGCTCTACCGCAGCGGTCAGGAGAAGACAGTGATTTCAGCAGAAATAATGCAAGAGGAGCAGCCCTGAGTGCCTTGCTACTCCTCTTGTGATGTTGGGAGGTGCTTAGCAAGAGCTACTGGACACCCAAGCCTTCAGTTTAATTATGGACATGACGAGTTTCCAAAGGGTGGTGAGGTCCTGGAAGTGTGGACAAGGCTGTCTGCCACCCTCATAAGCTGTGAGAAAGCCAAAGTCAGTCTCTTTTCAGGTGTTACTAGGGAAGCACACGGTTACTTCAGTATTTTCATTCCCTCCTGAACTTTCTTTTGCACTCAGATTACTATAATACAGCTTTTTCTTCTTATTGCCTGTCCCAGGTTTTCAGTCAGAAAGGAAGTGACTCATCAGGAGCCAAGGACACGTTGCCAAGAGATTCACCAGCCCAGAAACAGCATCTGGGGCAAAATGGAGCCCCTACATCTGATGGGACAGTACAAAAGGGAAGTTCCTCCAGGCAGCAGATGTGACTGGACGACTCCAGGCTGCGCTCCAAAAGTCCTGCTTTATTTGTAGAGGAGGAGTCAGTGCTGTGTAAAGTGCCATCCAGTGCTGAAATGCTGTGATTGATGTTCCTGGGCAGTGGGGATGCTGAGGTTCCCACAGCAGTTCTGTGACCAGCACTGGTCAATAAGAAAACCCAGTGACTTGACCTGTCCTGGTCACTGAACATTCTTCATTGCTGTAATTTTGGCTGGTCACAGGACCAGCAAGGTCCCATGAGCAGCAGCAAAATATGTGAAAATATATGTCTAAAATCCAACTTGCCTTTTCAGCTCTATGTATTTTCCTTTGCAGAGAAGGAACTTTTCTGGGTACTACTGCAAGGACAAACTGAAAGGGGAAGGGAAGTGTGAAAGGCTAAGAGGAGGCCAAAGACAGAAAGAGATGGCAATTTGGGACTGGTCTGGACCAGAAATGCACACTTGGAATGGCAACCTTACCCTAATCTCCCAGGTAAGGATAATATCCAGGTTTTACAAGCAATCCCTATTCAGAAATAAGAAAAAGGGAGATTTGCAATCAATCTGTCCTCACATGCCACTGATGTTCTGAAGCTTAAAATAATAGCCTGTAATCCCAAGTGAGGAAGCAATTAGTAATTATAAATGTAATATAGAAAACATGTTTAGAAGAAACCCCAGTTCCTCTTTCCTTTCCTCACAAATCTTTTGCTGAATTTTGTACAAGTGGTTTCTATTCATCAACCTTCAGTAAAGATTTTGGGTAGTAACTGTCAGGCAGTGGGATGCCTGTGAATTGCTCTGTTAGATTTGTTTACATCATTTCCTAGCAAGATGTGACCATGCTGCCCTTTGGAGTGCCAGAGTGGCTGCTAAAGCTCCCAGCAGTACCTGTACAGGAGTACAGTGGTGAAATGGACTGTTCTACAGCATGAGGTGTGCTAAGGACTGAATGAAATTATTCTCAGAAATGGGTGGTTAAAGAGATTCAAATATTTTAAGAAATCCCCAGTGGCTGCCCCATGTGTTTGCAAATAGGATATTTGGTTATTTGGTGGGCTCTGAGTTGCTATGGGAACTTGATGAACTTGGAGAGACACAACAAAATGAGGCCCTTCCACTTGGGGCCACAATGTTGCTGGTCCCAAGCACTTCACGGTGCACTGTAATTATTTAAATGCCAGCAGAACAGTGATATCATGCAAAGACATGACAGATCACACTTTTCTCATATTAGGAGAGAGGGCTGGAACATGTGAGTATGTGTACAGGAGTCTGTTTGTAATGAAACTGCCATTATGGGGCCCTTGTGTGCTTGCAGTCTCATTTCATCGAGTTAAGAGTGCTCACTTTTCTTAATGCTTGCTTAATGTGTTTACTTAAATATATTTAATATCCCATGGAGTCCATTTCCATTTACTGTTGGAGCTTTTTTAGAGCATCCCAGTGGCAAAGCTGAATAAGATACCTGTGAAAGACATCAGAAATTTTAACACATTGAAAGCACTGAGAAGTGTAAGAGGGCAATGTTTTGTAATGAAAATAATTAAATGAGCAAAACTGTGGGGACACACTAAAATAGAGCAACCAGACAGGAAGGTAAGAAAATTGTTCTGTGTACCCAAAGGGAAACAGTGAAGAGGGACAGTTTCTTTTTTTCTGGTGTTGCTCACTGTGGAAAGAATAGATGCCCAGTTTGGAAAAAAATGTAATAATAGTACAAGATATTGCCCTCTGTGCTCCCAGTTTGCCATCTGACCTCATCACTGTTGCATTCCTGGCTGCAAAACAGCTCAGTTACAAGGAAAATACTGGACAGCTCTCAAGAAACCCTGTGACCTGGTGGTGAAGACACTCTCTTAATCTGAAGGAAAGGAATGTTTAGTACCCCTTGGTTTCAAAGATCACCTGAAATCTCCTATTTCTCCCTAGATGAGGTCAGTAGCATGCAAACAGCAGACACTGCAAGGGCAGGGACTGTCCTGACCATGCTCTGTGACCTTCTCTGGGAAGCTTTGGGTCGGTGTGGCTGATGGCTGAGACTGCACTGGAGCTCCAGCTGGGACATCACCTCCTGGTTTCACCACAGCAGGTCCTGATCCTGTCTGAGGACTACAGAGAATCATCTCCAGAAATCCCAAGTGAATTTCCTGCAGCCATTCTCATTTCTAGGTCAGTATAGAGGAAAATCCTTGCTCAGGGACCTGCAGGAAGAGAGGCAGTGGAAGAGGCTAAAAGCCATGAAGCAGAGACACCAAGAAATTGAGAATCCACCCTTAGATTGCAGAAATGGCAAGGGGATTTTGCACTCACCCCTCCTGTGTTTCTGTACTGAGAGTCTGGTTATTTCTGCCAGAGATATCTCTGTGTTGGAAAAGCAGGCTGTGGTGGCAAGGGACACAATGATCTCTTCAGAGGGGTCCCAGCTGCCTCTCCCTGTTCAGTGTCACTCATACTGCCGGGCCTGGGGAGCCAGTGCTCATGCATGTAAAATCACTCTTTTTAATTTTCTGATTCTGTAACATGACCTATTACTGTACTACATCTTCATGAGGCAGAGCTGTCTGGAGAACATCTGTTGCAGTCCCAGCTGTTTGGGTACTTCCTCTGTCTGATGTTTCAGCCCTGATATGAGCAAATCACTGACAGTAACACATCCCCCAGTTCCTCCTACAAATCCTGTTTTCTCTGTTCTCACAGGGAGAGGGGGATTAAAAAAAAAGAAAAAGGAACTTTGCATGGTTAAATATGGGCTAGATGCTTTATTCTCACCAAATCACACCAGAAGGGTCATTGTGGACTGACTCATACCAGACAGACAGTAAAAACCATCCCAGTGTTTATTCCCTTTGGAGCCTATATAATTAAAGCTGCCCACCTGCTGCTGAATTTTGCTGTCATTTTTTGATGCTATGGGCAATGTGATACTCAGTTATTATCATAAACTATGTTAAGCTCTACCCACTATGGGGTTTATGACAACAATCCTTGAGAAAACTGTAATCCTCTGTGCTCAAGTATATCTCCTTGTTATAATGCTTATGATTCTTGGCTTGAGATGATGGCAGATGATGGCCATGAAAGACTTCCAAATACGGGTCCTGGCAACTTGCTCTCTGCCCAGCATGCCTGCCTTAGATACGTTAGATGAAGCCATTTCCAGCCCATGTCTTCCAGCCTTACAGCACAGCCGTCATTCCTGTCCCAGGGTGCCTGACTGAGATGTGACAGCCTGCTCCAGGGGAATATTGCCCCTCTCGTCTCCAAAGCCATCCCCCCACAATCCTGTTGTGGGTCCAGGGGGAACCGAGGCGGCTGCAAGGAGGTGGACGGGCTGGGGTGTCACCTGAACAGCTCTCGTGCAGCTTTGAAAGTCCCTTGCTTCCTTTTCCTGCCTGTCCACAGCCCTTGTGTTCATCCCCACACAGGAGAAAACCTCAGGATGCCTGGCTGAGGGTGCTCAGAAAGTCAAGATTCGGAGCAATTTACAGGATTTTGGCTGGAAAATTTGCAACGACTGCAAAGCACAGAGCCCTTCTCTCACACCTTGAGTGAGAGTTACAAGCACCTGATTGTCACATTAAAAGGTGTCAAACCCTCTGGGTGTGTTTTAAAAGGAAACGCTGATTGAATTTTCAAAGAAAAGTTGTAAGGAAGAGCACTCCAGGCTGCGGGCCCCAGGCAGACTCGTGGACTTTGGGTGCTTCTAGTTTTGATATTTTGCCTTGGAAAAATGGGAATTATTGACTAGTCTTCCTTATATACTGCACAGGCATTGCCAGAGGCAAAGACCAAAACACGTCTCCAATGCTAAACATTTAATCTGCTAAATTTGAAAAAAAAATCTGGCTTCTGAGTTCCAAATACTGTGAAATATCCTAGGGACATCGACTGAAAGTATTAAAAATACTGCCAGGGATAGCTCAAATATTTGACAGTCTTGGAAACAACAAAATGGGTTTCCTTATTGACCAATACTTGTGACACATACATTAACCATAATAAAATACCTGTAACTTCATCACTGAATACAGCATTAATAAGTTTTGTCTCTGTAAGCTCTCTTCATTGGTTTCTGTAAAATTTAAAAAATCATCAGGAACACATCTTTATATTATATTATTTTTAATGGCATACACACTCAAGGTTTTGGAAATTCGTATTTTTCATGACCATTTTTTAGAATTCTGAATAGCCAAATATTCAAAATTTAACATATAGTTAGAAAAAATCCACACCTGGTATATTTTTCCCTATACTGGTATCTTCAACCACAATCTCAACAATGAAAAGCTATTAAGATTAACAATCCAAACGTTTCCTGGACAGCCTGGTTGTCCATAATTGTTGGAAGCAACCACGCCTCTCTACTGCCAAAATACTGTCTATCATTTGTTGCCTGATACTCCTGGAGGGACTTACCAGTGTTTAATAAATAATTTGAACCTGCTTGGTAAAGTTTCCATTTAATGCTAGTTGAAATGTGAATTATTTATCATGATTTTCCCTCCAGCTTTCTTAAGGACAACACACAGTCTTTGATAGAAGCTTCTGAATGCTCACAGTGCATGAGCTGGAACCACACACAACTAAATTTCTGTAGTAGCTATAGGACAAAGGTTTGATGTTGACACATCTCACACAGTTCCTCCAGGATGGTACAAATTTCCCCTCACATTTCTCTTGTACATACTTGTCCAGAAAAAAAATGGAAAAAATGGATACACCACAGTGCTGATGACAGCAATTGTCAGAAAGCTGCCAACTTTGTAAGGGAAATGGGCTTTTCTCCCAAAAAGTCCATCATAAGAATCCCAGTGACTTCCATGAAGCCAAGTTTAAACCAAACCACTCTGATGGCCTCACCCAGCACCTGGGGAAACAGCTTCATTTTTTAGACAATGTTTTGGGAGAAAAAAAGGACAAGTCATGACCCTGAATGGAATGAAAAACAGGCTGTGCCTTCCACTGACTAGGAAACTGGGCTTGGAACTGGGACACAGCCTCCCCAGTGGGGCTTCCAGTATCCCCATTCTGCCACCAGCTCTAGTTTGGGGATGTAATTGATCTTAGTCTTGCTTTGCTACCTCTGAAAGACAGTAAAACACAGAATCATAGAATTGTTAAGGTTGATAAAGAACTCTGAGAACACTGAGTCCAACCATCAACCCAGCACTGCCAGGGCCACCACTAATCCATGTCCTCAAGAGCCACATCTTCATGGCTTTTGAACACTTCCAGGGATGGTGAATCCACCACTGCCCTGGGCAGCCTGTTCCAAAGCCTGACCATCCTTTCTGTGAAGAATTTTTTCATAATATTGAATCTAAACCTCCCCTTGTGCAACTAGAGGCCATTTCCTCTTGTCCTGTCTCTTGGTACCTCGGAGAAGAGGCCACAGATATCCAGTGATTTCCCACTATCAAAGCAGCACTGCTGACATAATGAGGAAGGTGATGGCTTTGGACAGACATTAATTCGGTGCATGGATCCAAATTCAAATCTCTGTTCTTCCTGCTCTATAAACACCTTTTCATTTATCTGTATTTCAATGTCTCTTCTATACAGTGAGAGTGATTATTGCCATGATTCACAGGGATGTAGAAAGAGTAAGTGGTCAAAAAAATCTAGAGTGCAGACACTCTGGAAATGGAGAGTTACCATTTACCTGCACAATGTATATCATATTTTATCATAAAATCATTTTACAAGTAGGTTATTTTTAAGTACTATTTTGACAATGATTTGCCCATGTGATTTTCCACCTTTGGGTTTGGTCCTAGCTTCAGCAAAGATGGCAAATCAGAACAAATGCTGCAGAGACTGGCAATTTAAATGCTGACTGCAGTCGTGTTTGCTCAGAGGCCCCAGCAGCACTGTCAAGGAACCAAAAAGCAAGTGCAAACAGAGCTGTGCTGACTTTATGGCCCCTTACAAATCTTTTCTGGCATATAGGAGTATTAGGCCTTAAGAACCAAAATGAGAGGAAAGTGTTTTATCACCTCTCCGTGATAGCGGGTTGAACCTGTCCTTACACGCAGCCTCTACCACGAATGCACTTTTGGAAGGGAGTCTCAGATAAACATCAAAACACTCCTCTTGTGATGTCAAGTGGGAGAGCTCTTTGCTCTCACTGAACCATGGCAGAGGCCAGCTCAGGTACCACGGCAGCCCAGGGCTGGGGCCAACCAACAGCAGCTGGAGCCGAGCGATGAAAGCTGGGTCTTGGACCAGCAGGAGATCCCACCCTGCACTCCCCTCCCCTCTCATCCTCTTGTTTTGTTTCCTGTTCCTACAGACAGGGAGAGTTCAGGAGATGACCAGCCTCCCAAGCTGCAGAACACAGCAGCATAAGGAAAATCACCACTGTTTGCTGAGGTCTCTAGCAGGTTTGGGCAAAGGTAACATAAATGGACACTTCACCAATTTGCTGCATGTTTCTGTATTTTTTTTCAGCATTGTATTTCATTGTCAAAGCCAGGTTCATCCTTTTGTTTGATGGTAGGTGGGTAACAAATTCAGCTTATCTTGTTGGCTTTAGTGGAAGAGGTAACAACATTTGGGTCTTTCTGTCCACCCAGAAACCAAACCACCTTTGGCAAGTGCCAGTTTCTCTTCCCTGTTTTAGGAAGCTTAGGATTACCCTGCTGCTAATTTTGCTCACTTACTTAAGAAAAAAGATGAATCTAGACTTTAAACCACCCTTACTTGTCTTTGCAAGCCAGGCCAGACATGAACACAAGTTAAATGAAAGATGTTTTGCAGTGATGTGCTCAAGGGAAATTACCTGTTACACAGTGGGCACTGAATGCTCTGGTTTGCCCTGGGTCTGAGGAAGCCCTCACAGGTGCTCCACATGCCTCCTGGGATCCAACACATGGAGTGGCCAAAGCAAAGACTTGGCTTTACCCTGGAAACCTCTGGTGACATGACACCACTCTCCGTCTTTTTAATTGCCTCACACTACCATTCATGACTCCCCTTTTCACATTCACCTCCTGTCTTAAGACAGCATTAGTGAATATATTAATATTTTCAATTTTCAATATTAATAACATTAATATTGCATTGAACNATTAGAAGTATGTGGGCTAAAAGGCCCTTAAGAATACATAAAAGTTATATAAAAGAGTATATAAAGGGGGCTATATATAAAAAGCAAAAAAAGCATCATGGCATCAGAACTTGTCCTTACATGCAGGATAGCATTAATATTGAAGTGATCAAAATTTGCCTTAAACCCTTAGCCAGGCCCTCATGAGTATTTCAGATCCCAGCTCCCATTGGTTCCAGGATCTGGACCTCCATCCTTATCTCTCTGATTAAATCATTAGCTTTAAAATCCTTCACAGTTTTCAACCCAGTAATAAAGCACAGGAAAAAGTGGCTGTAAGCTTCATGAATATTTATTTTTTCAGCAATGAAGGAGCAAGTTTACCCAACAGCTTTTCTAACCGATTGTCTGCAGCACAAGGAAGCTATGGCCACGTTAACGCAAGCAGTAGTAGTTTATTGTTTTAGTAGACACTTCTTCTTCCTTCCTTTTGAATAAATACACCGCAGGGTCTGGGAGGACGTGTGCCAAGAGCATTACTGGGCGCAGCAACAGCCGAACAAAGCGCAATCCTAATCATAACAGAGCGAGCAAGTATTGTTACAAATGTTCTCTTTAGTATGGAAATGAGCCAGGGGTAATAAAAACACCATAAAAACGTCAAAATGACCGATCACCATGAAGCTCTTGCCTTTTTATAACCAAAACTTGCAACGAACTTAGAAAAATTCCTGTGTTAAGAGAGATGCCATTTTTACTTAACATTATTGTTCGACTTCTTCTCACTTCGCTGCACAGTTAAATGATTGCAGCAGAGAACAGCTTCAGAAGGGCATCAGTAAAGACCTGATTGATATTAAATGGCATTTGAGTACGATGGTGGACTCTGGATGGGAGCAAACTGTTAACCAGGGCATTAACATTAACACTGCTACTGCCTCTTTATGAGAATGGGGGCATATTTAGGTGTTAATTGTTTGAACAGCATCAATAACACATAATGCTTAATAAGATACAAATGAAGAGCTGTGTAACTCATGTAATTCCATCAGAAAATGCTCAGGAACAGCAGCTTGACTTTAATTACTCAGATCAAAGGAAAAAAGGCATTTTGAAGTCTGGTCTAAAGTGTTATTTATTACTCCTTTCACTAAAGCATAGATCAGCTCGGATAGAAATAGCACTTTGGACTGGATTTGGTTAGTGAAAATGGGAAAAAAAAAGAATATCCATTGCTTTGCTGATGTCCATGCATATTAGAGGATATGTTAAATCCTAATTACAGCAGACTGTCAGAAAGCAAAAGGGAAAAGAAAGAAAGAAAAAGTATGTAAGCTCAAATGAGGACAAATAAAGGTCATAGCTCTGTGTATTGCTTGCAGAGACCTGAATCTGGTAAACACAAACAAAGGTGCCTTGGCTAAACAAAATGTAAAATGGGCATTGTGTTTTCTCCAGACTCCACTCCATAAACAGACAATATATATGTGCCAACTAACAGTCAATATAACACCAGTATTTTAAATGTGATTTTATCAGCCATTACTTCCTATTTCCGACTACAATAATCCACATTTTTGGTGTTGGGATTTGCTTGTGGCTTTTTACATTTGTAGCAAACTTTTAAAAGCTGAGAATCTTGGGCCAAGAAATGCTTTGCTGGTAAGATAAGGTGAAAAGAAAGTCTGTATCTACAGCTCCCTAATCAATAACATTTTCTGCCAGGTCCAGAATACAGAACTGACCTGGCAGGTGGCCTGGATGCATCCTAGAACATTTGGATCACAGATTCACAGAATGGAGTGGTTTGGAAGGGACCCTTAAAGGTCATCTAGTCCCACGCCCCGCAATGAGAATGGACATCTTCAACTAGATCAGGTTGCTCAGAGCCCTGTCCAACCTGGCCTTGAAGGTTTCCAGGGATGGGCATCTACCACCTCTCTGGGCAACCTAGTGTTTCACCATCCTCACAGAAAAAGAACTTTTTCCTTATATCTAGTTTGAGATTTAAAGATTTAAAGGGCAATAAGTAACTAGAAGATATTAAGAGGGTGTAACTGGTTGGTGGTCTTGTAATTTATCTCACTGGTTTGGTTCTGTGTCTTGGTGCTCTCTGCAGTTACAGGATCATCAAGGTTGGAAGAGAACTTCAAGATCATCCAGTCCAACTGTCAGCCCAGCACCAACCATACTCACCCCTAAACCATGTCTCCAAGTGCCACATCCAGGTCACCTCTTGAACATTTCCAGAAACAGTGACTCCACCACCTCCCTGGAAAACTTATTCCAATACCTAACCACTCTTTCAGTGAAAATGTTTTCCGATGATCTACTCTGAACTTCCACTGGTGCAGTTTCCTCTTGTCCTCATTGAGACCAACCCTCACCTCCCTACAGCCTCCTTTCAGGTAGCTGTAGAAAGCAATGAGGTCCCCGAGCCTCCTCTTCTCCAGACTAAACCATCCCGTTCCCTCAGCTGATCATCAAGATATGCAGGATGACAGACTCTAACCCACCCCAACACAGTGGATGACAGCCCCTAGCCCATGCCAGCACATTTGAATGACAGACCCTACAATGCTGTAGAGGATGGGTGTGAGTCCACGCGGGGCCGCACTGCTGTTTCACAAAGCGGCCCTAAATGTCAGTGCAGAGCCCCAGTTTATACAAATAATGAATGCCAGGACTGCAGCACTAAGCTGGGAAGTGCTGGGATCATCCTGCCTGGAGGCAGCTGGAGCTGGGTGTGCAGCCTGGGTGTGCAGCCGTGTGCCCATCGCTGCCACGAGGTCACTCACGCAGCCACAGAGCTCACCGGGCATGGCCCAGCCAGGTGCAGGGACACGCTCTGGCATCTCCTTTGCTCTGCAGCTCAACTGCATTTCCTTAGGGCCAGAAGGGACCACTAGATGACTTCATCTGGATTAGAGTAATCCCTTTATCTCAATAACATTCTTAAAATCTTCCATTCAGCCAAATTCGCTGTCCACAAAGCACTCAGCCTTGAAGATTTTGAGAGATGCAGCGTCTACCTCTTCCTTTGGTAGCTCCTTCCAAAGTGTGTGCATTTCTCATTTGTATGTGTGTCCTGCTTCACAAGTGGGCCATTAATTTCTGCCCCATCCTTCTCTGCCAATGGGCCAGCCAGTGCAAAGATGTCAAACCCTTGCAATGGCTCCATGTGTCAAACCGATTTCCCAATGGACATTGCAGGGATTTTTTTCCCACTGGCATCTGCAAGAGCTGGAACAAGCTCTGTGTGGGGAATAATTCAATGATTGTGAAGATCTTTTCCAATCTAAATGATTCCATGTTAATCATCAGCTCTGAGCAATTTGGAGTCCTGGGCATGCTCAAAGTACCTCATGGAGGCAGAGGTGCTGCCCAGGTAGGAAAGACATAATAAATTCTCCATTAATATCTGACCACCTCCCAGGGTTTGCTCACCTCTGCATCTTCCCCAGGTCTTTATTCCAGTATTTCAAACCTCTCAAGAGTTTCAGACAGCTACAGAAATGGAGTCAACAGAGAAAAATTTCCTCTTTCCCACCCCAAGTGTGCAATTTCTGCACAAGGATCTCTGGGTCAGGGGCCCAGGTCAGGTCAAGATGAAGTTTGGATGAGGGCCAGCTTTTCTGAACTTGAGATGTCACAGCTTGGACATTTGCTGCCTCTGGAGTGAGTAGTGAGACACTCACAGGTTTGCCCCAAAAAAGGTGGAAGTGCTGAGCTTAACCTTGAAATCCCTGCTCCACTCCATGTACTCCAAAATTTCATCTTGCTAATTAAAATTTGGCTCCTAGTGCAGTTATAGCATTTGGCTATAGAAGTGAACAGATTAAAAACTGCCCTTTTTCACTAAAAACCAGAAACCTTTCCCAAACCATTAAAAAAATAATGCCTCTGCCAGATGCACAGAACCTACACAAAATATCAGACCAAGCTGTGGCACACAGGTAACTTTAAAACATTGTCTGCTTTGTCCTGCCAGCACGCACTCCTGATGTGTGCTAACACACACACACCCCCACCCAGAGCCATCCTTCCCTTCAAAACACAGAACTCTAATGTATATTAACACAATTCCAGGCTTTTATTCCTTTTTTTCTGCAACTTTTATTACAAAGCCACAGACCCACTGTGCCATTCTGTCTCCTTTGATGTGTTCAGTTACTGTATTTGTCACCGAGTGAAAACCACAGAACACTTTTTATCTTCAACGTCTGATAAGTTTTCAGTTCGAAAGGGACCGACCATAGAAAGATTGTCCATACAAAGTTTAAAAATGCCATGCACAAACTGGCAGGTAAAGCCATGTTTGATCTGTAATGCAAATAAAATTAACAAAGATAGTGAGTTTTAAGCCTAAAATTCCTTTGATCTTTGAACCTCCATGGTTTTAAAAGTACAACTGCCTTCTGTGTCACAGTCTAGCATGTACATCTATGTGCCTATATTCACATGTATACAAATACATAAAAGAAAAAATCTTCTGTGTTCAGCATAGGGTCAGTTACTACAAACAAGACAATGGTTTTCTGTGAACACCCTCTATTCAGGAATGAAGATGTATCCAAATCTTTTCCCACTGAATAAAGAACATATTCATACACAAGCATGACCTGGCTGAATTTATTTAAACTACGGAAGACTTCGCAATATATGCAAGGCACAACCAAGCCCTAAAATTCAATGGCATGCAGTAGGGCTTGGGACAGAGTGACTCAGGAGAGTGCTTACAGGTACCCTGTGAAGGAAAAAGAATTCCTCAAAAATGTGAAATCCATCCAGGCACAGATAGCCAGCGCCAAGGCCCAGACAAAAAACACAGCCCCTCCTAAGCAGAGCATGTGATGGTATTTACCTGGGGGGAAATTTCACACTATTTTTGGTGCCCAAGAGGGAGCAGATACCCAAGGCAGGATGAAATCCCCATGCTTTCTGCAAATCAAGACCTTTATAGCACGTCTCATGGTGCACCCAAAACCAGAGCTGCCTTCTCAGTGCCATGGCTGAGAGCTGCAGCTGCCCTGGGCTGATGCATCGTGCGCAATGGGTAGTTTAATACAACATTTGCCTTTGAAGAGCTCTGTCAGCAGTACTAGAGATTTATCTTTAATTCAGGAGCTTTAAAGGGCAGGAAGAAGCCACTCCTTCCACTTGAGCCATCTGGCAAAATGTAAAGTTTTTGACTGCATGATACAGCACTAGGGAGCTGGGTCACAAAGGGCAGAAGGCACTGGCGGAGAGTGCTACGCACAGCCTGGAATTTTGTGCTGTATGGGAAATGCAGGAGTGCTTCTCTTAACCCACTAACCCTCTGTCTGAGGCTCATAGAGCTGCCACTTGAACTGGTGCCATTAGAAAATCTCTCAGGGTTTGCTTAGGGCTGAACCACACAAACCCAGTGTTCACCTCCACCCCTGAGGCTGGTGTCAGTACCACTCACACAGCATGGGTTAGAAGTGTCTCCTTGCTGCAACACTGGCCCAGAGTGCAGAGAAGGGCCATGAGCTTACAGGGGAATCCTGCCCTTTGCCATGCCCCTAATGCTGCTGGAATGTGCAGGAGTTTGGGACATACTATGGTGTAGTAAGCATCTTCCCACAGGCACAAGATATGAGATGTAGCCCTTATTATCTCTCATAGAAACGTACACTTACTGTCTTCTTGAAATAAAGGTGATGCCCTTAGTGTATAGAGGCTTATTTATTTATTTTTTTAAATGAAATGACTCAGCATACCACAGCCATTAAGAACCCCTGCCTAAATCATGCCTTGTATCCATGACTTATATCAGTGTTCATATTTAAGCTCCTCTCAGCTCTCCCTGAAGCTGAAAGGATGCCTACAAAGATATGCTTAATCTGAATTTTAGGGATCTCATGAATTTGTGTTAACAAAGTTTAGCTGAACCCTCCTGCTGAAAACTACTAGTTATCAATGGGTTGCTTTATTATAACCTCTACAGGAGTGAAGGATGGTCTTCCTCTAGGAGTTATTACATGGATAATATACTCCTAAGGCAAGAAAGGGACTTTTTGGAGCAGAATGTATTGGTGAAGAAAGCAGGAGCTGACGTGTTTCACTGAATCAGGGCCCCATCTCACAGCACCACGGCTGAGCAAACAGGGAACTGTTTGGTTTGCTGGTGATTCAAACAAACCACCAGAAAAAATCACTGCGGGTCAACACACAGCAAATACCTTCAGAAATGTTCAGAGAAAAGCAAAGCCTAAAGCACAGCTTTGTTTCAGATTAAATAAAGTGTTTCACTTTTAAATGGAGCAGCTGGTTTGATGAGGATCTCTTTCATGGAACAGGCTTGAGAAGGAAGTAACTCCAAACTTAAAAATTAGAGTGTTTCTAATTTTCTTTTTTTTTTTTTTTTTTTAACCATCAAACTCTAAAGGAAAAGAGAAGCAGTTGCAACATTGCTAAACCTGCCTTCTCCAAAGAAAAATTTGGCCCCTGAAGAGCTGGGTGCCTCTCCATGGTGTGCAGCTGAAGGAAGGTTCAAGTCCCCCTGAAGGGGAGCAGCTCCTGTGTTCTCTCCTCACTGTGCCCAGCTCATCCTCCACTGGCTCCTAAAGCAGCTGCAGTTACAAATTAAGTGTTTCACCTACATTTCATGATTTCCCCTTCCAAGCAACCTGAGGCCAAAGTTCCTTTTACAGCCTCACAAACTATTATGCTTTGATTTACAAAATTTTCTTTAAAAAAGCCCAAAAAAACCCAACAAACCACTGCAGGTTTGTGCTTAAAAATCTAATGGAACGTCCTCCCCACGCCCCCCTCAAAATGCATAGTGAAACAGCTTTCCCTGTGAGCAGAGAACTCTGCTACTGAAGATGGCTGGGGTCCATGAGAAGCGAGCTGGCCACTGCAGACCCTCACAGTCAGAACACACAGTGGAAAAGGTCAGTTTCTGATGGACAGGATGGCACCAGCAGCACCTGAGGTGACAGGAGATGACACCTGGCTAGAGTGAAAAGGCATAGAGACAGGTGGCCTCCAGCTTAGGAGAAGCACAGTTGGTCACAAGCTACATCAAGTGTGTTCTGAGCATGGCATCTACAGAACCTGAAAAAAAAAAATCTTTATTTTCTTTGATCAAAAATACGTATAGAAATGCCTGTTTCGAGGAAAATATCATACATTTTTTTTTCTTGTTTAACAAAATAAATTAAATATACATGACTTCTGTTTAAACTCTATATAGAATTACAAAGGTTCTATATTTTGCAATTGGATTCATTCCCAGTCCATATAGGTATTTAACATGGTCCTTATTTATTTTCTCTTCTTTCTGCTTTTACTGTTGTTTGAACTGCAATGTTTTATCATTTCCAAAATGATATCTGAAGGGAGGGGACAACCACACACAACCTAGGTGGATATTTCTCAAATGCATTTTTTTTCCTACAAGATTATTTCATTCTCTTTGCTTCTTACTATTTTTTCTAATGCTTTCATGTATTTTGCATTGATGCAGAAAATCCAGTAGCTTGTCACTGTAAGCCATTAGAGAAGGACAGTGTGTTTTGCTTTCTTCACCATCAGCAGTTCATATATTATTATTATTAATTATTATTTCTTAAATATAAATATAAAGGTGTTCTGTACAATGTTCCTCTTTCCTTCTTTTCCTTTTTCCCGGCAGCGGCACTGAGTCCCAGGACCAGGGGAGTGGAGTTGATCTGCAGAACATCCCATGGGAAACAAGATGCCTTCACCTTGCAGAAACTGAACCAACCAGCTTGGTTAGCTGTGCTGAACATGAGTGGGAAGCACCTGGCATTTCACCTTGTGAACAGAAATTAGTTTTTCCAGACCCTCTTGTGTTATTTTTTTTCCCTGGAAGAGATGAATGGGTTACGTCTCCCGGTGCTTTGGCACTAAACCTCAAGTACGTCAGAGCTCGAGTCACTTGGAGAGGGACAGGTCTGGGAGCTTCCCACCAAAACAAATGAAGCACAGCAGGCACAGGAACAGCTGTGCCCAACCAGGAAAGCACCACACACACCTCTTGCTCTACCTGCTCCTTTCAGTAACACAAGGAAGGAGGTGGTGGTTCACATCCCTGTGTCCCATCTCACTTGTTGCCACTTTGATTAAAATACCTAGGAAGGCTCTGCTGCTGGAGACAGCTGCCTCTCTGCTGTGACTTGGAGTTCCTTCATTATTCCTTGGCTACATCCTGATTGCAATAATTAAAAAAAAAAATCTCTTTTCTCTCTCTGTCTTTCTCTATTATATATATATTTATATAGATAGATATAGATAT
>VZTH01014290.1:82873-94594 GCA_013397815.1 Aleadryas rufinucha | reverse complement strand
GGCCCTGGGGAGCGCAGTCCGCAAGGCCGCCGCGCCTCCCGGCATGCTGCGCGCCTGCCCGGCCCCACCCCCGCAGGTACCATGGAGGCGCCGGCGTTGTTGGCCAGAGCGGCCGCCAGGCACCATCGAGAGTAGAGCGGAAGCGGAAGCGCGCGGGGCGATGCGGCAGGGGGGGGGGGAGGCGCGGGGGGCGGCCCGGGCGGAGCCCCGCCCCCCCGGNGAAGCCGCCGCCGCTCTGTACGGCCCCGTCCCGGAACCCCGGCCCGCCCTCTGTCCTGTCACCGGCCTGCGGCTAACAGAGCCCCGGGGCCGCCGTCCCGCAGGACCGCTGCCACCCGAGCGCCCCGCGCCCGCCATGTCCTGCGGCCGTCCCGTGAGCTCGGCCTGGCCGTAGCTGCCGCGATGCGCCTGGGCGCGTTCCTGAGCGCGCTGCGGCCCGCGCTGCCTCTCCTGCTCGGGCTGTCCCTGGGCTGCAGCCTGAGCCTCCTGCGCGCCTCCTGGAGCCACAGCGCGGCTGAGGAACGCTGTCTGGCCCCGGGCCCGCCCGCGCCGCCCGCCCGTGGGGCTCCGCCCGAGGCAGCGGAGGGGAGGCCGGGCCCGGGCCACGAGGACTTCAGGCCCCGTATTGTGCCGTATTACAGAGACCCCAACAAGCCTTACAAAAAAGTGCTCAGGTAAGTTATGTTTTTTGTGGTCTGGATTTCCTTCGAGCGAAATATTCTCGTGTGAAGTTGTAAATTTTCGTGTGAGTGAACAGGTTCAAGGTGGAATTTGCTGTTTGAAATAACTGGTGTCGTAAGAGTGTGGTGCACCAAGGCAACGGCTGAGATTGTTACCTTAAGGGGTGCAAAGGACGTGTTCAGGAAATTAATCTGAGGGGAAAAAAGACAGCAAAATTGCCCAAGAAGGGTGAGAATATTTCTTCTGAATATAGGGAGGGTGATTCTGCCCTGCTCAGGTGAGATCCCGCCTGCAATACTGCATCCAGGAAGGACATCAACTTGTTGGAGTGAATCCAGAGGAGGCCACCAAGATGATTAGAGGGATGGAGGAAAGGTCGAGAGAATTTGAATTGTTCAGTCTGGAGAAAAGAAGCCTCACAGTGATCTAGTTGCAGCCTTACAGTACCAGAAAGGCAGCAGCCAAGAAAGATGGAGAGAGACTGTTTAATAAGGATGTGGAGTGACGGGATGAGGGAGAATGGCTTCAAACTGAAAAGGAGTAGGTTTAGATTAGATATTAGGAAGAAATTCTTTCCTGTGAAGATGGCAAGGCACTGGCACAGGTTACCCACAGAAGTTGTGGCTGCCCCATCCCTGGCAGTGTCCAAGGCCGGGTTGGACGGGGCTTGGAGCAACCCAGGCTAGTGGAAGATGTCTCTGCCTGTGGCATTGGAACTGGTGCCTGAAGAGGCATCAGAACTAGATGATATTAAAGGTCCCTTCCGCCCCAAACCATGTGGGGATTCTGGGATTCTTTTCTGGGATTCTGTTACTCACGTTTAATAGAAGATGTTAAATTATTCTTCAAAACTTGTTTTAGCTGGTCTGCTCAGTAGGAAAATTTTGATTAATAGTAGTGTATGTGTTAAGGAAGTTTTCCTGCCTGACCATCCAGGAGCCACTCTGGGCATCGCATGGGCACTGCCCTAGGCTGTCACTGCTGGGACCGAGGCTCCTTTGCAGCTACAGCTCTGGTGACCCAACAGGTGCTTTGCCCAGCTCCTTCCACACACCACACTCATACTGTCAGACAAGTTTCCTTGGCCCCAGGTTTCGTGTAGCAGAGTCCCTTTGATTCCTTTAAGTATTTCACTTGTGGTGCAGCAACATCATAACAGCTCAGGATGGTACCTCTGCAGAGGGACCCTGAACAAAGGGACCCCTGGACGTTTGTACCCTCACAGTCTCTGTGTACTCTCTTCATATTCTCCCTCATGTGCCTCTTGGTCCAGTGGTGGTTTTTGGTCTGGAGTCTTCTCATTGTTCACTGGGTCCTGCAGGGCTTTTTGCCGTTTGTGAGGCCAAAGACCACCACCCATTGCTGGCTCATGGCCTGGGGCTTTAGTGATCTCCCAGCACCCAGGGCCCCATGTGCAGCTGGTGCACCTCAGCACATCTCAGCCACCAGCACTAGAGAGCCCTCAACAATCATTCCTGTGTTGTTATTGCACATACCTGCTAAGCTGCACCATGTACTAAGCTCCAAGTGGTTAGCTCTGTGGTATTTTAATTTTAATTGCACTGGCACAGTTTTCTAGCTCAGATAGATAATGTGAGACTGTAGCTGCCTTGAAGGAAGCAAGTGTTTTTACAAAATGGGTTTTTCACTAGTTTGTCTACTCTTGAAGCTCTATGACTAGGCTTGACTTTTTCGCCCTGGGTAGATTCCAGCAGTTAAAGACTTATCCCAAGTTACCATAATTCTTTGATTTTTTTTCTCCTCCAGCTGTTTGTCATGTAGGTTTGTGCTTCCTTTACAGAACTCGCTACATCCAGACAGAATTGGGATTCCATGAGAGACTATTTGTGGCTGTGCTGACCTCCAAGGCCACACTGAACACATTGGCAGTGGCAGTGAACAAGACGGTGGCCCACCACTTCCCACGCCTGCTGTACTTCACTGGGCTGCGCAGTGCCAAGGTGCCCCATGGCATGGTGCTGGTGGCCCATGGTGATGAGAGGCCCATTTGGCTCATGTATGAGACCATGAACTATATCCATCAACATTTTGGTTCTGACTACGACTGGTTCTACATCATGCAGGATGACACCTATGCCCAAGCTGAACAGGTCAAGGCTCTGGTGACACACCTGAGCATTAACCAAGATGTGTACCTGGGGCGAGCGGAGGAGTTCATCGGGGGAGATGAGCAGGCCCGGTACTGCCACGGGGGCTTTGGCTACCTGCTGTCCCGTAGCCTGTTGCTTAAGCTCCATCCACACCTGGACAGCTGTCGCAATGAGATCCTCAGTGTACGCCCAGATGAGTGGCTGGGTCGTTGCATCATTGATTTCCTTGGCATCACTTGTGTTTCCCAGCTCCAGGTACTACCTCCCTGCTCAGGTTTTGTGTTAGCTGAGCCTGACAGAGCCCAGAATCTTACTCATTCTCTGCTGCATAGCCAAGTGGCTTTTTTGTGAGCTGCTGCTGTGAGTTGCAGAGGAAGGCAGGGCTGTGTGCTACGGCAGCATTGCGGGGGGCCAGAATCACAGCTGGGATGTTGAGGGAGAGAGCACACACAGGATTTAATTTTCAGCCTACTAGCAGGGCTGATTCACAGGTTTTTGAAGGCAGGATAAAGGGTGTGTTGGTACGAAGAAGCAAGGGGGAATGCAGTGCAGGGTGGGAGGGACAGCTTGCCCCTTTTCTTTTCTGGGTACTACAGACAGTATGGAAGGAGGGGCAGATGTGTGTCTGGGGTGAGGAAAAGCTGCTCTGTGAATTTGAGTTCCATGCCAGTCTTTCTGGCTTTTGTCTGCTTCAGGGCCAGCATTATCACACTTATGAACTGGCCAAGAATACTGAACCGGAGAAGGAGGAGGAAGAGGAGTTTCAAGCAGCTCTTGCGGTGCACCCTGTTTCTGACGTGACCCTGATGTACCGGCTGCACAAGCAGTTCAGCAGGATCCAGCTGGACAGAGTCTATCAGGAGATCCAGGACCTCCAGGTATGTGGTGAGGGATATCTGCAAAAACTCCTTGACCAAACAGATTTCCTTAATTTTCTGCATGCTGGAGGAAGATAATTGCTTCTCTTTGTGGGCAACTATTAGTCAGACACAAGCTACAGTCCTTTGTCTCAGAAACACACGTTACCTGAAACTGCTGGTGTGACACTACCCATATACAGTTGTAGGTGGCGAGGTGGGCCTGGGGAGGAGCTGGCCTGGACCTCTTTGAGAACATGATGGGGATCAGTTTGTGCTCTCTGTTTGCACAGATGCAGATCAGGAACCTGACAGCACTGACCCCTGCAGGTGAGGCAGGTGTGACCTGGCCTGTGGGCATTAACGCCCCGTTCCTTCCAAAGTCCCGTTTTGAGGTGATCAGCTGGGACTACTTCACGGAGCAGCACCTCTTCTCCTGTCCCGACGGCTCCCCAAAGTGTGAGCTCTCTGGAGCCAGTAAGGCAGACGTCAGTGAAATCATCGAGTCTGCTGTCGAGCAGCTGAACCGTCGCTATCAGCCCGTGCTCCGCTTCAGCAAGCGGCAGCTGCTGAACGGCTACCGGCGCTTTGACCCCACACGGGGCATGGAATACACGCTGGACCTGCTCCTGGAGGCCGCCACCCAGAAGGGTCACAGTCATGTTCTGGCCAAGCGAGTGAGCCTGGTGCGACCCTTAAGTAAGGTGGAAATTATTCCCATGCCATATGTGACAGAGGCCACACGGGTGCAACTGGTGCTTCCCTTGACAGTGCAGGACCTGGATTTTGTAGCAAACTTCCTGGATATGTTTGCTATGAACACACTGGACACACATGATAATGCCTTGCTGACTTTGCTTTTTATCTACCATCCCTACGATGCCCAGAGGGTTGGTCAGGTGGATGTTTTTGCTGGAGTCAAAGCCATGGTAGGAGAGCTAGAGAAACGCTATGCGGAAGTTAAAATCCCGTGGATTAGTGTTAAAACAGAGGTGCCATCGCAAGTGAAGCTCATGGATATTGTCTCAAAGAAGCACCCCGTGGATACACTGTTCTTTTTGGCCAGCGTCTGGACAGAAATCAACATGGAGTTTCTGAACCGCTGCCGCATGAATACTATCAGCAATTGGCAGGTCTTTTTCCCTGTGCATTTCCAGGAGTTCAACCCCGCATTGGTGTACCGTGGTGAGCAGACAGCATCCTCCAACACTGACTTCCTGAGAGATGGGCATTTTGACAGACATTCCTTTGCTGAGGCCTGCTTTTATAATTCTGACTATATGACAGCACGTACCAAGCTTGCAGCCGATATCCTGGACCGAGATGAGGTGCTGGAGAGCATGGAGGTATTTGATGTCTTCCTCCACTATTCTGGCCTGCACCTGTTCAGGGCTGTGGAGCCGGGGCTAGTGCAGAAATATACACTGAGAAGCTGCAATCCCCGGCTCAGTGAAGAGCTGTACCACCGCTGTGTGCTCAGTAACTTGGAAGGACTTGCGTCCCGCTCACATTTAGCCATGGCCCTCTTTGAGCAGGAGCAGGCCAACAGCACTTGAAAGATGAGAAACATCAAGAGCTTCTCAGCACCTTAACACTTGGCACTTTCCATCCCCTTCCCAGCCTTGCCATGGGTGAAGGGTATGTGAGGTCAAGGGAGGAGGAAGACTTTCCCAGACCCACTCTGAGGCACGTGGGCTATGGAGTGAGGCTGTTTCAGTGGAGGGGGTTTGGTTTGTTGTTTTTTGTTTTTTTTTTTAATAAATTTAATTTTCTTTCCAGGCAGAGTAATATGGTCACTTGTAAACTTTGCAGCCTCTGGATGAGGGAGGTAAACAAGCTGTAGAGTCGACCTTACTTAAAGCTATGTAATTCTGCTGAGCAGTGCAGGGAGAGAGTGAGTATGAGCTGTGTACTTTGACAAAGTTACCTTGACTGTGCTACTCTCAGGGCTGTTGCTGTACCCTGCTGTGTGTTTATGCATTTCACTTTTTCAAGAGGCATAGACACAGCTTGTCTGGTTTAGCTGGACAAAGCTATTCAAGTGCTTTCACTTTTCTAGTTTTGGCTCTTCCAGAGCTGTGAAGTGGTTCCAGTTTAAATATCTTGGGGATGGAGACTTCATAGTCCCTCCCGGCAGTATGTTCCAGTGGATAGTAACTTTTACAGTTGAAAACTTCTTTCTCATCTTTAAATGGAATTTCTTGCATTTGAATTTGTGCCCATTGCTTCTCTCAGCATCACTGGACACCACTGAGCAGCAGCTGTTTGTGTCTTCCTTACACGCTCCCATTACTGACACACATACGGATGAGACTGCTCTGAGCCTGTTCTCCAGATGACAGTCCCAGCTCTTGCAGTCTCACTGTTAGGACAAACACTCCCATTACTTAACATTTCCACATCCCTTTACTGGACTTACTCCAGTATGTCCATGTCTATCTTATACTGGGAAGCCCAGACTGGACACAGCACTCTTGGCATGTCTCACGTGTGCTGAGGAGACAGGTCATTGTCCTTGATGTGCTGGCCACAGTCCTGCTGCGGCCCAAGATGCTGTCAGCCACCTTTGCTCTGAGGGAATGCTGCTGGCTTATGTTTAGCTTGGTATCCATCAGGACCCCACTAATCCTTTTACTTTTTCAGCTTTCCAGCATCATCTTTCCAGCCAACATCCCAGAAATCAAAGCCCAAAACCCTGACGTGAACTTGTGAATTTATGTGATAAGCCGGCAAGTGTGACTGACCCTGTTCATCACTACAGGGTCACTGCTGAAGGAGAGAGCTTGTATTTGCTGTACTCATCTCATGAGGTGAGCGGGGTGAAGGTCTGGTGTTGGCATCAAAAGAGATGCTGAAAAATTAGAAAAGCTTAAAAGAAGTATTCAAAGTCAGGAACATTGGTTCAAATGGGATAGAAATCTCAGATTTGCTTATTTAACAAGTAAGGCATGCCTCATTTACATGGGAAGAAGTCAGATCTCTGTAGTGCATTATGGGGATGTGTGTTTGTTGCTAAGCACATGTTTGCAGAATGAGGACAAGGGCGCCTACCTGGGAAACCTTTTATTATTATGATGGTTGTTCTGCATGGGGAGGTCCTGATCCATTATGATCCAAGTAGGAAAGAGACTCAGACTGTGTAGGGTGCTATTTAAGATACGATGTGTTAGAGCTAACACCATAGAATAGTGTACATCATCTCATATCCTTTAGATGTGGGGAACCCCAAGTGGGCCTCTGATCCACACCCAACATGCCCTGCAGACCCCACCTGCAATGCTGGTTCTCCCTTTTTTGCCATTAGAGCCATTATAAGAGTGCAAGAAAACAACTGTTCGTCATTCCTGCTGTCAGACAGAAAGGATGTTTGCACGAGAATTTCTTGCCTTGCTGTTAGACAAAGGCCAGGCTACGTGAGTGGCAGAATGGCTGGGCATGACCTAGAGCTGCCCACAGGCATTTCTGTATGATGAGCTGGCTGAGACTGTCTGGTGGGCAAGGGATATGTGCAGCAAACCCAGGCCTGACTGTTACCCTGTGAGCAGCACAGGCCTGTGCGTGCTCGGGTTAACATCTCCTTGGGATGTAGTGACTGCCAGGTGGGATCACGTGCCGTGGCAGAGATGGACAGAGCGAAAACCCCGATGCTGCTCGCCTTGGGGATGGTGTGCTCATCTTGAATGCAAAAGAGATTCTGGTGCATGAAAGGTAACATCCCAGTGTCAGAGAGGATGCAGACCTTGTAATTGTGGGTTTCAGTACAACTGCAGGTGTAATATCCAAGGAGAATTCCTTGGATCATTGTTCTATATAACACATCTGAAAGCACTGGCAGTGCTGTAAGATACTAAGCAAGCAGCAGATCTACTGCACAAGGACACAGTGGGTGTCATGCCACCAAGCTGAGCATTAACCTGGGAGAGATGCAGAAATTGGCTGCCAGGAATTGCTATGACTGTAGAGGATGTGACAGGTGGGGATGTCTGGGATGTGAAACAAGCTGCTAAAGGAAAGGGTTTGAAATGACATAGGGCAAGCAAGAATCATTAGGGAGTCCTCATTAGAGAAGGAAGAGAATCATGGGAAACAGGAGAGTGAGATTTGATGGATGTAACCCAAAAGCCAGGAATGTTGTTGCCAACTTGTTGTTGGCAAGAGTCCCTGCCTGTGTCAGGGTATGTCAGATGATAATGCAACACTACACAGAACTTAAAATTCTTAGCAGCATCTTGTATCTTGGGAGAAAGCTGAGGGAAGCTGGAAGCTGATTCTTCTATTTTTTAAAATCCAGCTCTGTGGGAAAGGAGAGGCAGGAAATACTGCTAGCAAACTGCCCAATCCGTAAACTGGGGATTCTGGTTTTTACCTGAGGAACAGTTCTCCAGCCGGTGTTGTTTGACACTTAATTGTTTACTTGGAAGTAAATATAAGATCTCTACAAATAAAATGGGCAGATTATGTTAAAAAATGCAAAAAAGTCATGAAGAGAAGATAATAGTGGAGAAGAGTGCGGAGAAGAGTATGTAGCAGAGTAAGGCTCTTCACATAGATTTTTGTCTTAGAACAGTCAAAAGCAAACTTACGTGCTTGGGGAAGATCGTGTATCACTCCTCCAGAGAGGACTGCATGTTAAAAAAAGGTAAGTCTGTAAAGAAATTGACTGTATTAAAGTGCAAGCAGCTTCATTTTTCTTGGACCCACTATTTTAGACATTAAAATTCAGGCACTGTCCCAGCGCTGTAGAGTATAGGTTTAAGACATGATATAACAGATCTTTACAGGTAGAAGATCTGGGGGAAACAGATGCTGTTGATGTGAGACAGCAAGAAGGGCCCTGGTGGCATAGCACACAGCCTATTTTTTAAGGGTTCTAGGGAACAGAAAATAAAAAGAACGTTTGAGGTTCACAAAACTTACCTGAAGATTATAAGAAGTATTTTACAATGTGAGATGCAGAACTCCTATAGTTGTAAGACGAGGGGTAATGGCTTTAAACTGAGTTTAATGCTTTTAAACTAAAAAAGGGTAGATGCAGACTACATGCAAGAGAGACCATTTTTAAAACGAGGCTGGTAAAGCACTAGCACAGGTTGCCCAAAGAACCTCATCCATGGAAGTCTCCAAGGCCAGGTTGAATGGGACTTGGAGTGACCTTATTGACCTTATTATGAGTTGGAGATGTCCCTGTCCATGGCGGAGTGGGACTAGATGGCCTTTAAAAGTCCTTCCCAACCCAAATCTTTCTATGAACTCTTATAAGGTTGTGAGTGATCTGATTAGGGTGTGTAAGTACATGTAGTAAGTGAAAACACTGGCTACTAAAGCAATTTTTAGTTGTCCAGGGGTGAGGCACCACAACTACACCAAAATGAACAGCTTTAAACTGCAACAGATTAATTCCAAAGGAAAACAGGCACATGCTTTCAGTGCTTAAAGTGAGTAGCTAGTGAAATTACAGTGGTAACTTTCCTGGTGTGCTACAGTTTACTTGGTTTGTGTAACAGAGATCATTGGAGGCAAGTGTGAAATTACTTGCCAAATGTAACTGGGCAGAATAAGTCCTTGTCAAATGTAAGGGGGTAGAGTAAGTGTTTCATGACTTAAATTTCATGACTGTCACTACATAGTGGATGAAATTTGCAAAAGAGAAATCTATCAAAGGCTGTTAAAGCCAAAACCTCTGGCACAGCAGGTCTCTGAATTACAAGTCTGTAAGACCTAGGAGAGCTGCCAGGGAGGGAGCACTCTTCGTCTACCCTATTTTTATTATTTTTTCTAGGCAGACAGTGTTGGCCTCTGTCAGAGAGAGGGTAAATGAGTCAGGTGTGCTTATGGTTTGACTGTGCTACCATTTTTGTGTCTTGTGCTAAAAAAGACTAGATCTTTTTCAAGGATGCACTTTAGTTCAGCCAGAAATGATGAACTATGTGAGGATCACGATACTGAGTTTGTGTAGTACAGTGGGGTCATGAACTGGCCAGGAAGACAAGTTACCATGATTGTCATGTTTGACCTTGTAGCCCTGAAGAAATGCACACCCTTATGTGGTGTCTCTGATTACTCCAACATGCACCGGGTGTGTTTATTTTTGTGTATATTTCACTTTCTTTGGGGTCCACAGCGATGGATATTCTTCTTCCTTGTCTTCAGTTGTGAAAGTAATTTCCTCCATTGCATGTTTTGGACTGGCTGACATATCCTGTTGGAATAATCTGTTGATCCAGGAGAAGGATGTATAGTATATGTTACAAACACAAGAAACTTCTGTCCCAGCTGCATTTTTAATTTAAGTACCAGGTGAAAATAGACTCCACATTTTCATCTGTGACAGAGCTGCTACTCTATCCCAAATTAACAAGTATACTTAAAAAAACCCCAAACCCAGATGTTGTGAACTCATAATCGTGTCTGATTATGGTGTCCATCAGTCTTCTCCAAGACTGGAATATAAATGATGTGCCTCTGCCATGCAACCTGGACAAGTAGCCCATCTCCCTCGGGGGATCTGCCCAGGGTGGTCTCCCCCCTCCTCCCTGGGGCACACCTGACCAGCAGTTCAGGTCTGTCTGGGCAGGTCTTCCACTCAGTCTCAGCTCACAAGATGCTTCACCCCAAGTGCTGCAAGGCCTATTCCCAGCACACTGGAGAGTGCAACCCAGGCACTTGCAGATGGTCTAAGCTGTTCCACAGAAGTTCCGGAGTTGCTGTTGGTCAGATGAGATGAGCAGATAGAGGACAGGATGCTCTCAGTAACAGGTGCACATTTCCCCAGCTACAGCAAGGTATTCTTGCTCAGCAGACTCCTCCACTCTTAACTCCAGCACAAAGAGTTCTTTCCGTAGGAGTTTGCTGTCTTCTGTTTGGCTTTGAGCATTGCCTTGTCATGCATCCATTGTGAAATATTCTGTACAGCACTGCAGAGCATGTGCAGGTGCAGGATGCCAGCTTGGTCTCAAGCCAGGAGTCGTGGCCTGAACCACTGTACCAGATGCTTTCATGCCCCACTGTCCCAAGGGCTCACCATTCCCTAGACCTGTACTTCAGCCAAGGCAGTCAGCCTCTCTTATTGCCATTCCAAACTCTTTCCTGGATGTACTAAGCACTTTATCTTCCCAGCATGCATACTGCACTGTTACTCATGGATTCTCAAAGGAGGTAGTTTTCTGGTGACAGGTACCTCAGAAACTCATTTTCCATTTGCAACAGTGTTTTGCTGGTACAAATAACTGTAGGAAAAAGCTTGAAAATGTGACACAAAAAATGCAGTGAAAAAGCCAAAGGCATGTGTATAGTCCCTCTTTAAGAACACCCAGTGAGACTTAAATCCACCTCGTCATCTTTACAGTATTTTACTTCATCTTTTAGACTTACACTGGTTTTGAGCCCGTGAAGCTGGCAGGTTTGCTTGGCTCCTTGCAGATGGAGCTGCAGATGTGAGGAAGCTTTCACTGCTTCCTCGCAGCTCCTTGGAGCATCACCCCAAAGTATTCACTGTCAGTGCTCATTCTGTCCAAACTTCCTTCCTCGTCCCCGTGGGCTGCAGGGCTTTGGCAAGTCACACTGACGGTTCCTTCTAATTGCTCTGTCCAAGTGCATATCACAGAGAACTCCCACGGGGTGTTTAAGAAGCAATTTTCCTTTTCGTGTTGGAATTGACACTGCACCACAGACCCGTAGCCCGCCAGGCCCAGTACCCTCATCCTCACCCTCCCGGGAGTCACCAGCTCCTTAACACAAGGAAAAGCGTGCGGACAGTGGATCGCAGCTCTGGGCCGGTTCTGAATTTGAAGGATTAGACGTGCCTCAGAGCTCCCCTGGCCTGTTTTCTCTCTCATCCTGTTACTACCGTACCCATCGCCACTGGAATTCTCATTGCCTCCCGGTGAACCCCGGCCCCCTCGCCGTCGGTGCGAGCCCCGCTCGGTACTGGTCGGAAGCGCTCCCGACCCTGCTGGGAGCGGGCGGTGCTCGGCCCCAGCCAGGTACGGGCAGCGCGGGCCGGGCTGGCACCGGGCTGGGCGGGGGCTCTGCGTCGGGCCCGGCGACCCGGGGGGGTGATGCGGAGCGGGGAC
>VZTH01014290.1:1104-82614 GCA_013397815.1 Aleadryas rufinucha | reverse complement strand
GGTGCCTCCCTCCTCAGCCGCCGCCGCCGCTCCCCCGCGGAGCCGCGGCTGGAACACCGTGGCGGCTGCCGCGCCGCGCTCTCTGATCCTCCCCGCGGACTCGGCTTTACGCGGTGCAGCGCCCGCCTGGCCCCCGCCGGCTGTCCCAGCGCGGGCCCCGCGTCCTCCGCCGAGCCCCGGCGGCTTTGCTGCCTTGCAGGAACTCGGCTCGCTCGGACAGGCAGGCAGAAAGGGGGAGCCCCGTGCTCATTTACCTCTCCCGAATGTGGGCTGCAGGCCCCCTCGGAAGGGTCTCCTTTAGCAGGGACTGACTTTACCGAGGGAGCTAACCATCACTCGTCTGGAATTGCCCATCCTGTCCTGACATGGTCCATGCATCCTCTGGAGAGGAGGGTCCTCTTCTTAATGCCCTGTTCCTGGAGACACCCCAGCGCTGCCCTGCATCTAACTGACTGCTGCCTCTGGTGCTCCAGGAATAACCAGCCTTCACACAGGAGATGGCAGCTTTTGAGAGTATTTGACTTGCTGCCTCTAAGATGCCCCTCAGTTCTGTCTTCAGAGGGAGATACATGGTCCCAGATACTCTCTCAGGACTAACAGATCCGTGTCTGTGGGAGACTGATGCTCTTTGTAGCCTTCTGGAAGATCTTCTGACTTCCCACACATGCAAACCATCTCACTTTGGCACCAGGAGTTTGCTGCTGGAGATTGCTGCTCCTTCTCTCCCTCCTGTTCCCTGAGGCCTGAACTCTTCTCCGTTTCCTCCATCACTGTGGCCTGTGGAGGATCCCTGTGTGCAAGCTGCTGCTGGGAAAAACTGAGGTAGAATTGAAATGGGGGACTGAGGAACAAGCAAGGTCATTCACCGGTTAGCATGATCTGGGAGAGTGTGCATTATCCTTGCCTGGTGCTGCCAGCACTGCCCTTCTCGGAGAGACTGACTTCATCCTACAGCACATCCAAGGAAGTCCTGCAGCTTCTGGAAATAACCAGTTCTTTGGTGTTGTCTCAGGAGCAATCAACGATCTGCTGTTTTCCATGGGGACACGACCAGGGAAGCCAGCCCATCTTCCCTCCTTGAATCCCCTGACCTCTCTGTGAGGAGGAAGCTGCAGCTTGGCCTTGCCCCTAAGGCAAGGTGAGGACACTCAGCCTTTGCTCTCCTCCTTTTCCTCAGTGCTGCAGTAATGTTCCTTTCTGTACCTCATGCACTCTCCCTTCTCACTTGTGCTGCCTCCACTGCGGTGTTTGCCTCAGCCCCTGCTTGCCTGGGCTCTGTCCTTCCTTGACTACAGCTCTGTTTCAGCAGAATTCACCATGGTCTTCTTTCTGTCCTTTGTTCTTCCCTTTTTCTGACCCCACTAGATCCAGAGCCTTGGTCCGGTCCCTGGTGGTTACCCACTCTACTCATGCAGCCTTGCACTGCCCAGGCTGGCACTGCAATGCTCATACTTCCCTTTCTTGCCTATCCATTCTTTGAACAGTTGTTTCTATCTGCATGTCTAGGTGTGAGCTTATGCTTGAGAATGCTGTGTGTGCTGGTGCTCACACCTGTTCTGCTGTGATGCTGCTTTTCTTCATCAGCTACAGTACAGAGCTGTCAGGAGCAGCAGGGCTTTGTACGTGCAGGTGCAGCTGGCTCAGCTCTTCCCAAGGAACAGGTCCCTTTTCCTTCTTAGCCTGGTTCGTCTTCTTTGGGACCTATCACAGCATGCAGACACTGAAGCTGCCTGACTGTGTCCTAAATCCGCGGGATCATTAGTTACTCCAGTCTGCCACACTCTCCCTATCCTACTGGGGCAGCTAATGGTGCCTGCTAAAATGCTGGAGTGTTCTGGTAGGAGTTGATTTTGAGTTCTTTAAGGAGTTGATTTTTTTAAGGATGAAAGCAAGGTGACTTGGTTAATGTTCCTAAACTGCCCTGTCTTTTCAAGGTAGAGAACATCTGTGTGAGAAGATACCCTTGCTTCTTGGGACAGGCAAATTCCAGGGATCCACTCTAATCCTACCCACCCTGTGGTTCTTAACAGAGCCTGCTCAATGTATTGACAGGTTATAGGCAAGCGGTGACCTTCGTGTTCTTTCCAGACTCCATAAATACAAGCTGGGTCTTGTGGGGAAATTGAAGAGCCCACATGGATGGGCCAGTGCCTGGGCAAAACTGCTGTCCTGGCAGCCTGGACATGCACCCGTGTGCAGAGTGTCCAGAGAAGTCCCAAACCACTATGTCAGTCTCATCTTCCCTTTCTTGTTCTTCTCCCCCCTCTTTTTTCCCCCAAGTTGTGCTGCTTATGAAGTGTCACATGGGTTGTTGCAGTTCTAGGAAATGTTATTTTTATTGTACATTACTTCCCTCTCACCCAGTATGTACTTTCTCTTTTCAGAGCTGGATCCAAATGCATCCTCAGCCTGCTGTCTTAGAGCTGTTCCTGCTTAAGGTCAATAAGAACATCTCCTGCTAATTCATCATGACATAATATCTGGTCTCCAGCCCATCCACACGATAAGTTTCTTCCTTCTTCTTGGTCTACACAGATGTGACTCCAGGTGTGCAGCTGCCTTGTCTGGTACAGGTAGGTTTTAGCTCTTTGAAAGGTGACCTGTTTTAGTCAGGAAGGATGTGTCTGTGCTTTATATTGGGGATGGAAAATGTTTGCCTTTGGGCAAATGGGAAATACTATGTTGTGAAATAAATACTAAGTGCCAGCTTGCTACTGCTGACCTACATGGGTCCTTTGAATAGCCAGTTACTTCTGTGAGAGTTTGTGCTAGTGCTGGCAGGAAGATGCTGATCTGGCAGAGTGGACTGTCTCCGAGGAAGTGATGTTGGAGGATGCAGTTGCTAAGAGGAGGAGTAGTAGTAGTAGCAGGTATTCTTTGTGATAATTCATTACTCCATTTGCCACAGGTAAATATAATTAGTTCTTGTCAGGTGGTTATTGATCTATGGGGTTCCCATGCTTCTCAGTGAAGGTTTAAAGTAGCTCTTCCCAGCTAGGAAGACTTCTTCTGTATCTGCTGTTGCTGGATGGGCATTGGGCATCTCCATGATAAGGTGCTCAAATCTGCCACTCAGATCTTCATTTTCTACCATTAGTTACAGTCTTCTTGTTGCTTCCACTGCGAATGTCCACCTGTAGCTACCTGTCTGTTTTCCCAGCCAGTACACAGCATGCCTGTAAGGGACTTCTGTTTTTCCACACCTGGGTTGGTGACTTCTCACCTTTCACAGCCTGCACAGGTCACGTCATTGGTAGTGTAAATTGTGTGGTAGAAGAAACGCATACTATTTTGCTTTCGAAATAAATAGCCTAGGTTATAACAATTCTCACTGGAACTGGAAGAGCTTATGTATGAAAACTCCTTCAGCTTTTTGATGAAGATGCTAATGTTAACCTTCAGTTCTCTTTATCACTCGGCACTCTCTCCTCGTCCAGTGCAGTGTTGCCACAGTGGTTTCCAAGCAGAGTGCTTGGGCTAACACCTGGAATTTGGTGGACTCTCCTTAAATTGAACAGCATTCCAGGAGCTTATCTTTTCTGGAAAGATGCAGCTGAAGGAATTGAATGGTTATTAATTTAAACTGTAAAGTATTAAGAGTTTGGGTGTTATACCAGGGGAGTTATCCAGGTTTTGCATTTTTATAGAAATGTCCTGGGCGCATGGAAACAAGCAGACACCTACAGCTTACGTGCCTTTTCATCTAGCTCACAGGGTTGAGCTGTGTTCTCCATCGTGCTTTCATAGTGCAGACACTGGCTAATAGGTCTTGTTCAGGGAATGTTCCTCAGAGGTCTTCAAGTGAGGTGTGTTTGATTTTTGTGAATTGACAGCCTGAGATGCCCTTGTCAAATGTTTCCAATATTCACTGAGTAAACGTGGAAGTGACAATGACACTGTCATTTCTGTACCTGCATGTATTTGAGAGCACTGGCAGCTCCGTGCTGCACAAGGACCTCATGAATTTTATGGAAAGCTGTTTTGGTTTTCCTTCCATTTTTTAAAAAACTCTGCATTCATAGGTTCCAGTGTTTGAGACAAACTTCCTATCCTTTCCTTTCTGGCCTCTTACAGTCCTGTAGCCTTCTCTGGTTTTTGTACTGGCACAGAGATGGTGTATGTGTCTGTCTGTGATCAGTGCCCAAAGCAAGGGATAGAAGCATTTCTCTCTGAACAGAACTAGCACCATGGCTTAATTGAAGGCCCTAGCTAGACTGAAGAATTTGCCTGCTTCAAGAATGTCAGCGTAAGATTCTATTCAATATCGTACCTTTTAGCCCCAAATTTGGCATACTTGCTCTCTGCCTGTGAATAAATTTTTTAAAAAAATTGTTTAAAGGTAGTTCAGCTCCTTTTGAGATCCTAAACTGCACAGGAGAAAACATAATTTACCAGTTATATATTTTTATATTTACAGGCACAGCCATTGCATTGAAATGGGAAATCATGTAAACCTAACTTTTCAGCATGTGGCCTTTGATTTGTAAATGTGCCTTTGATGAGCACCTCCCCTATGGAGACAGGCTGAGAAAGTTGGGACTGTTCAGTCTGGAGAAGAGAAGGTTGTGTGGAAGTGTGTGAAGGGGCTACAGGGAAGCTGGAGAGGGATTCTTTGTTAGTAAATGCAGTAATAGGAAAAGGAGTAATGGGTACAAACTGAAAGAGGAGAAACTTAGGTTAGATATTAGGAAGACATTTTTTATTATGAAGGTGGTTAGACACCGGAACGGGTTGCCCAGGGAGGTTGTGGGTGCCTCGACCCTGACAGTGCTCAGAGCCAGGTTGGATAAGGCCTTGAGTGATCTGGTCTAGTGGGAGGTGTCCCTGCCCATGGCAGAGGGGCTTGGGACTAGATGATCTTTAAGTCCATTCCAACCCCTTAACATTTTATGAGTCTATGATGTGAAAGAAATTTGACTTCACTTGGTGAAATTGCAAGGCCCAACAAAGTATGATCTTGAAAATGTATAAATTTATTATTTTTAAAGATTTAAACCGGTCATTTTCCTCTGGCAAAATGTCTATGATTCATGGCAACAGCAGAATTTACAGTTAAAAAAGGTGGTGCCTAGATGGAAAGCAAGAGCTGTGTTTGCATCTGTGAGACCAGTGAGGAATGATTTTAAAATGTTACTTTACTGTAATTTTTATGCTTTCCAGTTTCATGGTAGAAAGAGGACATAGTGGAAGGTTACTTAAGGGTTTTTATTCTTGTTTGTTCTTTGAGATCATAGGGATAACCATACAGTAACTGAATGGGCTGGCAGGCTGATCACACTCTGGGTGGACAGGGGCAAATCTGCGTAGTTGCAGGAGAAAATACAAAGCTCATTCACTGTGGTTCACAGAGGGATGGAATGGTATGGGTTGGAAAGGACCTTTCACAGATCACCTAGTCATGTTCCAGTGTTTCACCTCCCTCATTGTCAAAAAAAAGTCTTTCTTACATCTAATCTAAAACTGCCCTCTTTAAAACATCAGTTTAAAAGTGTTGTCCCTTGTCCTGTCGTACAAGCCTTGGTAAAAAGTCTCTGTCTTTCTTACAAGCCCCCTTTAAATACTGAAAGGCTTCAAGAAAATCTCCCTGGAGCCTTCTCTTCTCTGGGTTGAACACCCTTGGCTCTCTCAGCCCATCTCCAGAGCAGAGGGGCTTCAGCCCTCAGAGCATCTCCGTGGCCTCCTCTGGGCTTGCTCCAACAGATCCATGTTTGTCTTGTACTGTGGAGCAAGGTGAGGTCTGACAAGAGCAAACAGGAATAATCCCCCCCTCACATGCTGTCCATGCTGTGGGATCAGCCCAGGACACAGGTTGTTTCTGGGCTGGCAGCGCACGTGGCCAGGATCTGTTCTGTTTTTCATCCACCAGCACCCCCAAAGTCCTTCCCCACAAAGCTGCTCTCAGTCAACTCACCCCCAGTCTGTACTGGGACAGGTGAGACGATTGCCCCCAACCAGGTGCAGGACCTTGCACTTGGCCTTGCTGCACTTCATGAGGGTCCCATGGGCCCACTCCTCTGTCAGGGTCCCTCTGGATGCCATCCCCACCCTCCAGCCTCTCACCTGCACCCCTCGGCTTGGTGTCACCTGCGAACACACCGAGGGGGCGCTCAGTGCCACTGTCGGTGTCATTAATAGAGATATTAACCAGTACTGGTCCCAGTATGGAACCCCAAGAGACACCACTGATCCTGATTTCCATTTGGATATTGAGCTGGCTTCTATTGAAAGATATTTTTCTTAGAGCCCAAGGACTATTGATTCCAATGTCCAAAAACTCAGCTGAGGAATGTGGGAAACCAGCATGGCTCAGTAAGGACCTCCCTCCTGGTCAAACTGAAACACAGCAGGGAAATGCAGAGGCAGTGGAAGCAGAACACACATCCTGGGAAGAACATAAGGATACTGGCTAGGAGTGTGGGGATGGAATCAGGAAAGCTAAGGCACAGCTGGAACTAAGTTTAGCAAGGGATGTGAAGAATAATAGTAATGGCTTCCTTCCAGAGGTATGCTGGTTAGACAAGGAAGGCAAAAGAAATTGTATCCCCCAATAAATGAGATGGAGAATTAGTGATAACCAACATGAAGAAGGCTGAGGTACTTAACAACTTTTTTCCTGCTCAGTTTTCACTTGTAATTGCTCTTCCCAAATCTCTGGAGTCCCTAAATCTCAAGGTAGGGGCAGGGAGAATGAAGTCCTGCCCACTGTAGGAGTAGATCAGGACCTACACCATCTGAGGAACATGGATATACACAAGTCCATAGGACCTGGTGAAACACATGCCAGGGTCCTCAGGGAACTGGCTGATGGTGAATCCTATCTCTCCTTAGTTATCTGTATTCATCAAAGAACATCCCATGACTGGAGAAGCTGAAGCCTTGGCATCAACACCAGCCATGGAGCGAGGTGTTGATCTGCATTGATCATGGTTGTTTACACATTAATGGATCTTATGGCTAAAAGAAACTTTTGGATCATGTGACACCCATATTTTACTGAGCACTAATTGATTTCCATTGGTCCTTACTGTGAGCCTTATACCTTCCACAAAGACAAGCTGGTTAACCATTGGAAATTTCAATGCGATATACTGCTTGTAGACCTTCTCTCAGTGGAGGGTTTTAGAACTTGGACAAATATCTGTTAAGAAGTGTTTTGGCAGATCAAGGCTGACTTGGGGCAAGGAAGTATTTGAAGCTCTAAAGGCCACGCCAGCCCCTCTGTTTGTTCTCTTAATACTTAACATTCTTGTATGAATGAAAGTCTCTAGTCCAATGGTATCTGTATGTGGTTTGTAAGTAATTCTTGTGCCAGTTTTGTGCTTGGCAGTCCAGACCTATCTTAGTAAGGAAGTGAACCAGGGTGGACTGCTAAGAACAGCATCCCTAGATCTCCCTGGGATGTGCACAGACCAACTAAGGACCAAGGCAGTGTGCCCTGAGACAGGGCACCTGAGAAACATCTGCTGTCACTCCTTTGCTGTGGACTGTCTGGTACTTCTAGTCTCTACCACCCTCTGAAGTAAATGGTGGTGTATGTCTTGTGGATGTTTGACACATAAAGATTTTGCCAAGTGGTTTACAAGTTTGAGAAAACTGGATGCTCTTTATCTAGTTACTGCTTTTTGCATCTTCAGTGTCTCTTGGAAAGTCCTATGTCAGTTAGTGCTTCAGGCTGGCTATTTTGCATGAAAAAGATTTCATTCATTTTGAACTTAGTCCTCCATTTTTGTTGGTGGTCCTCAAGTTCTTCTGTTACAAGACAATGTGCTCCTTTCATGATGGTGACAATTTTCATTCTGTATATTTCCCCCCTCCTCTGCAATATAAACTCTGCTTCAGTTTCTCTCCATAAGAGGATTATTTTGTACCTAGTCTTTCTATATCTATATGGTTATAATTCTGCTATATGCTTTTAGAGATGTGACCAGCACTGGCTGCAGTGTGATAAAAAACCAGTACTGACTGATACCATGTTCTATAATGTCTTCTGTCAGGCTCTTAATAACTCATTCAGATTTCATTTTCTGAGTGAATGCTTCTGTCAAGTGCTGCAGCCATCCTCATCTGTTAATATCATTAACAGTGTAAATTGCACACAAAGATGTAATTAGTAGAGTCCTGGTTTTTGTTTGAAGAGTTGGTGTGTAAGTGTGCCATTGCAGGTAAGGAGTCAGCGTGTCTTCTGTAGAGACTAACAGTGCCCCATGAGTCTGTTATGTTCCTATTCTATTCTCCATTGTGTCCCTGTTTGACTAGGATTAGAATTCTTTGATGGGCCATGTAAATAAAAGTGGGCTTGTCAGCATATTGCACTTCAGTGTTTTGAAAATGGCTCTCAGCAAGGTTTCTAAAGAATATAAAAGTTAATAAGGGAAAAAGTCAATTAAGAAAACTCCTCGTAAGCAGTAAGAAAAAGCAGTGACTCATACAATGGTTGAGGTTGGAAGGGACCTCTGGAGGTCATCAAGCAGAACTGGTTGCCCAGGACCATGTCCAGACAGCCTTTCAATATCTCCAAGTTGGGAGACTCCACAACCTGTCTGGGCAACCTGTCACCCTCACTGTAAAATACCATTTGTTGATGTGCCAAGGGAACCTCTTGTGTTTCAGTTTGTGCCCCTGACATCAGGTCCTGTCACTGGGCACCACTGAAAAGAACCTGGATCCATCCTCTTTGCATGCTCCCATCAGGTATTTATATACATTAATGAGCTCCCCTCTGAGCCTTCTCTTCTCCAGACTGAGCAGTACCAGCACTCCTGGCCCTTCCTCACAGGAGAGATGCTCCAGTCCCGTTGTCATCTTCATGGCTCTTCTCTGCACTCCCCAGTATGTCCATGTCTCTCTTGCACTGGGCACAGCACTCCAGCTGTGGCCTCACCATGCTGCACTGAGGGGAACGATCCCCTCCTGGATGTCACTGTGCCTGCTGCAGCCGAGGTACCCCACCCTCGCTGCTGCCTCATGTTCCACTGGGGGTCTTTGTCTGACAAACTGCTCAGGCTGAGTGACCCCCAGCACATCCTGATGCCTGGGGCTGTTCTTCCCCAGGGGCAGCAATTTGCACTTCCTGGTGAATTTTGCCAGGAAATGTAAGGCTACACCTCTTCTTCGTTAAGGTCAGGCAGTCAAGGAGGTTCTCCATGCAAGGGGGATAATAAGTAAATGGGGAAAGTGCTACAGAAAAAGAGAGACACAAGGCTGTTAGTCAAGGGATAATGGCAACAAAGCCCAAGAGCAGACTTCCACTGACTGATGAGCCTTTAGGAAACTACAGGCATAGCTTTCAAGAGGTCTAAGCTGAATTAGTGCAATGCCTGGGACCTGGAGTTGCTGAAGGTGGTGGCTGTAGAAGGACAAATAAATGTTGAGTTTCTGTGCCTTTTTGGTTCCCCATTGGTGCTTAGTGTAGGATGAATGATTTCCAAAGATCTAAATAACAAAACAACAAAATTAAATGATAATGTGACATTATTTGGCGCAGTAGAACCTAAACCTGTCTCTTAGGATTGGGGAAGAGTTTCAAAACTGGATGATAATATGGCAGAATAAATTCCAGGTTGATGAATTTACATGTAAAGTGCATAAAGAAAATAAACCTACCAATGTAGCCACATTGTTGCTAAAATTATTTCTTTCGGCTCAGGAAAGAAATCTTGGCATCTTTATAGAGAGTTCTCTGCAAACACGAGCTTAACAGTAGTGATTAAAATGGAAAATTTGATGTTAGATATTACAGGAAATGAATTAGCAAAGCTGAAGTTAGTGTTGTAATACTGTATAAATCCATGGCTCTCCTATGTTCTGAAGAGAGAATGGAGTTCTGTATCCCTTAAGATGCAGTGACCAGTAGAACTAGAAGAATTCTACAAAAAGTGATAAAGATAGTGAGAGGTGGAGAGATTTCCATCAGAGGAGGCCTGTGAGAATTCTTTAGAGAAATGATATACAAAGGTAAAAGTGCTAGAGATCATCAGTCACCACCGAGGAAAGGCAAAGCACAAATGGACTTAGGATTTGTAGAAGATGCAGGCACGTGATGAAATTATGAGGCAACATGCTTAAAACTAGCACAAAATATTGAGGGTGTAGGGTTGTTTTTTTTTTTCAGCTGAACATAAGCCCAGGTGGGCAGGAGGCCAATGGCACCTGACTTGTACCAGCACTGGTACAAGTGGTCCCTGTGCTGGCCCTGCTGAGCCACCTCCTGTCCTGGGGGCAGTTCTGGGCCCCTCATGGCAAGAAGAACATTTAGGGGCTGGAGCGTGTCCAGGGCAGGGAAGGGAGCTGGGGAAGGGTCTGGAGCCCCAGGAGCGGCTGAGGGAGCTGGGAAAGGGGCTCAGCCTGGAGAAAAGGAGATCAGGGGGTGCACAACTCCTTGACAGGAGGGGGCAGCCGGGGGGGGTCGGGCTCTGCTCCCCGGGAGCAGGGACAGGACAAGAGGAAATGGCGTCAAGTTGTTGGGAAATATTTCTTTACTGAAAGGGTTGTGAAGCCCTGGCACAGGCTTCTCAAGGAAGTAGTAGGGTCACCATTCCTGGAGGAATTTAAAAGACATGTAGACATGACACTTGGGGACATGGCTTAGTGGTGGACTTGGCAGTGCTGGACTTATGTTGGATATGATGATCTTGAAAGTCTTTTCCAGCCTAAATGACTCTGTAATTCTATTCTGTAATTAGTAAGTGGACCGTGTTCCCCCTCACTCTCAGGGCACTGCACTGCATTTGCTCTGTAAATTGAGGTATAAGGGTGGAGAAGGGGTCCCTCTGCTGCCAGAAATGCCAAGCCTCCAGGCTTCCCCATTATGAGGCATGCTATCCAGTGATCCTTTGAGCCCAGTCTCTAGCTGTCTCTCCTTCCCTACAGCAGGTATAAGGAGCAGCAGGCCCCTGTTTCAGTTGACACTCGCTCCCCAAATTGCAAATCTTAAGTATCAGTGCAGTCTTTTCAGAAGGGTGGGGAAAAGGCTTGCGTGAGGGAGGAGAGAGAATGTGAAACGGGACTGGGCGGCACCAGCAGTGCAGTGGGCACTGACTGCATCCTGCAGCCCAGGGAACTACCTTGCTGCTCCTGCGTGGCTGCGGTGCAGATCCCGCCTCCACTAAAGTCCCATGCTGCAGGACCTCTCCCGGGTGAACTGGCCAAGGCGGCCGCAGAGGGGCAGTACGGAACTGCCAGGACAGCGTCCGTGCTGACCCTGGCTGTGTGGAGCTGCTCCCGCACCGACAGCGCAGCTCGGGAACACGGCAGGAATCTGCCATGTGCTGCCGTCCGGCGCTGCTGCCCTGAGGCCTCCAGCGTACAGAGCCTGCTGATGTTACAGCCATGGTCTCGTTAAAACTAATGGCGAACACAGAGAGATGGACGCTGCCTTTTGCCAACCAGCTTTTCTGGAAGTGCAGGTCTAGACCACAGGAAACCCATGGAGAGGAGGGAATCGGTTTTATTGCACATTAGATCAGTGAGAGTGAATTGAAAGAGCAACAGGACAACAGGAGAAAAGACAGGCATACAGAGGTGTGTAGGTTGGCAATGTCATTTTAAATGTTGATGTCAAAACCAGATGTTATTGATAATCTGACATATTATAGCAAAACGCTTAAAACATATTCTGAAAATAGGAATGGGAGAATGATTGATGTGCTTAACTGGGGGAGGTGATTGTGACTGTGTAAAAGTCCTTATGATCTTAAAGATGCTGAAATGCTTTGGGCACAGTCTCCAAAAGCAGTGGCTGTCTCCTTGGCAACAGGAAGGCATCTCTGTTCCCATGGCAATGGACTGCAGGGGTGCTCAAGGAGGGCTTGTGCAGAGCTCATCAGCGCAGGCTCCCAGCTCTTTGTTGCTCCTCCCTGGAGCAGAGGCTGTGGGCACATTCAGGTGCTCTGATCCTGCAGCTGACAAGGAGGAGTGAACTGGAATAGTGTGGTACTGTTCCCGCTCCCTGTGTAAAACAGATTAATTGTGCAGTGTTGTTTCATCTGGGGACTTCCTTCCTCAGTCCCTAATTGCCAGCATTAAAGACTTCTTTGCAGCTCCCCATAAGGAAAGCAGGATTTTTGCTATCCAGAGAGGCATCAGAGAGTGTTTGATGTTGATTCTTTCAAAGGAGTGGACAGACAAATCTGAAAACGGGAAACAAAGTATATGCAAGGAGTCTGCATCTCAGCAGTCCTTTCTGGTGTCCAAAAAGGAGAATTGTGCAGAGGCACGGACAGGCCTATCTGCAGTAGGTCCACCTTATAAGAACTGCTAATAAAGTAAGCAAATTATGTATAATAGGCACCACTTCTTCTAAACCCACTGTGATACTTTTCTAAGGGAGCCAACTCATATTTAGCACCAGAAGTAGGATCTAAGCACGGTTTGATGTTTTTATCTTTTTTAAATATGAGGCGTGGGATGCAGAAGGACTAATGGAACAGTGATCATTTCAAAGTGATGAACTAGGAAAATTATTTTAGAAACAGCATTTTGAATGCCTTTCTATGTATTGTGTGTAGATATTACTAAGCAGTATTTGTTTTAATTTTTTTCATCAACAGTCTGCTTTTCATTCCAGTAGCTTCTTCGTAGTCTTGCATTAAAGGATACCAAAATAGAAATGCATTACTTAACTTCATTATCATACCATTTTGCCCCCTAATACATACCTGCTAAGGCAAAAAGCACTTTCAATCGCTGCTTCTACATTGGCATATATGCTTTCAGGTAAAGGCACTCCAGGTGTTTTGTCCTTGCCTTGTTTCTGCTGTGGTTCCAGTATCCAGGCTGTGGTTCCTCATATGAATTCACTGCATGTCGATTGGGCAAGCTGATTGAGTTACTTGTCACGCTTAAGTCTTTCCTGAGTAGAATCATAATATCATAGAATGGTTGAGGTTAAAAGGGACCTCTCGAGATCGTGTGTTCCAGCCTCCCATCTCAGAGCTGGGTCAGCTTGAGCAATTTGCTGAGTACCAAGTCCAGTGAACTTCTGAATATCTGCAGCGATGGAGTAAATTTGCTCTTTGGGCAACCTTTTCTAAGTAAAAACCTGTTCACCTGTTGTGTATGTGCATCGGTTCAAACATTCCCTAACCTTGTCTTCCTTCACGGAGGGCAAGTCTTTCTCGCTTCAGACATCCTTACTGGTCTTAGGAGCCTGGAATTCCTGACAGCCAATCTTGCCAGTAAAGAAAGATCCAAAGAAGGCATTCAGTACTTCAACCTCTTCTGTCTTCATTCTCAGCAAATGCCCTCCCCAGTAAGCCCACATTCTCCCATGTCTGTCTTTTACTGCTGAGATATTTGTAAAAACGTTTCTGTCTGCCTTTCATGTTCCTCACTAGATTCAACTCCAGGTGGGCTTCTGTTATCCTAATTGCATCCCTGCATGCTTGGACACCGTCTCTGTATTCCTGCTGGGTCACTTGTCCCTGCTTCTGCCTCTTGTAATGCTTCAGCTCAGTCAGGAGCTCCTTGTTCATGCATGCAGGCCTCCTGCTGCTTTTGATTCATTTCCTGCATGTGGGATGAACCAGTCTTGAATTTGGAGGAGGTGATCTTTGAAAATCAACCAGATCTCCTGGAACTTTCTTCTTTCCGAGGCCGTAACTCATACAGTTCTTCCAAGATCCCCGAACAGGCCAAAGACTGCTCTTTTGAACTCTGGGGATGTGATCCTGTTTCCTACCCTGATCCATCCTCTAATGTTCCTGAAATATCATCTCATGGTCTAGCCAAGGCTGCTCTGACCTTCACATTCCTGACCAGTTCTTCCACGCCCAGAGCACCTCTCCTTGTCTGCTCCTCAGTTGCCCGTGTGAGGAGTTCATCTTCAGTGTGACCCAGAAGCCTCATGGATTGCTTGTGCCTGCTCTGTTATCCCCTCAGCAGATGCTAGGGTGGTTGAAGTCTTCCATGTGGGCCAGAGACTGTGGACATGGGGATTTTTGCTGCGGTCTGTGGTCTCACTGCTTCTTCCTCAGCAGGTGGTCTGCAGCTGACAGCTACCACGGCGCTACATGTTGGTCAGCCTGGCAACTCTGATCCTAACTCTGGTCTGTGAGCTCTCAGCTGATTCTCTGTCCATCCCAAGTTGATGCTCTGTGTGCTCCAGCCACACGCTTGGCTGAAGGGCAGCTCCTCCTCCTCACCCCCCAGCCTCCCCTTCCTAAAGAGTCTGTCTCCAGCCATTACAGCACTCCTGTCCTGTGAGTTGTCAGTTTAGAATTCAGGGCGAAAAGGGACCAGAGAGAGCGTCACTAACAGCACGGATGTTCGGAAGTTTTCTGTGAAGAGGGAGAGGTGGGCTGTCAGTCTGGGAGCAGATACAGCACCGTTGCTATAGGAATCAGGAGAATATGTCACAGCTTCATCAGTTTGAAGAGAGTGACTGAGGGCCTTCTGTCCTCCAACCATAAGCAAATGGCAGAAAAAGCATTTCACATGTTCCTGCTCTCTCAAATGCTTTGCTGCAGGGAGACTGCAACAAGATCAGGAACTGAAATATTAACTATTGGAGTTATATGTGGTTCATTCTTCACCAGCTGCCAGACAGAACAGTAATTTTCTGAGGGTGTTCTTCAGGGCTTTGTCTGGTTTGAAATGTCAGAGACCTATTGTTTCTGCAGGCAGGCAAGAGGATTCACAGCACTGGTCTTTTGAGAGACAAACGGAGTTGAAGTATAAGGGAAGAGCAATGCTAAGCCTTAAAATAAGGCCATAACAGGAAAGTGATGTAGGTCTGCAACTTATTTTTGATTAAATAATTTCTCATGAGGAACTGTGATTGTTGACTCCTTGCAGCACTTTGGAAGAGACAAGGCATCCTGGAGTTGCATGGCAAAGTGGATGCAGGACAGGGTAAAATCAGCAAATGCATAAGGCTGATGGGATGCAGAATTGGGCCCTTATCTCTATGCAGTATCTATACTGCATATAGACAGTTTCAGAGCAAATTTTAGCCTGTGGCATTCCAAGAGGATTTAATCAATGAAAATAAAAAAGTATTTGCCAAGTTCAGAAGAGATAGAATTGCGGTTTTGTGATGTGCAACAGCAGGAGCTTGAACTGGGGAGAGGAAGGATTGACTCGAATAGAAGGAGGTGGAGAAACAGAAAAGGAAAAAAAAGAGTAACTGTCAAAACAAAGTCAGCCAAGTGGAAGAGATACTAAAGATCAAATGCAACAGGAAAGGAATAAGTTATGATAGACAAAAGAAGATTTTCTGAAAAACAGAAATATGACACCCTTTTTTTGTGTTGGAATATTTCTTGGCTCCCTGTATTTCTTAATACTGGAATATTAGCAATTAACTTTCCATTACATAAGCTTTTCACTAATTTTTTAGGTTTGTTTTATGCTTGTTTAGGTTAGGTGAATACCCTACTGGAGATTAATATCCAAGATCTTAACTAAAAGGATTTAAAGAAATACTGTTTTAATTGTCATGGTATCTCAGACTTACAACTAACAATTTAGAAAGCCTTTCTCTCTATAACCTTAGCAGAAACTTATGTATTATTATCTGGCATCATATTTATAATTAGCCTTTGGTGTTGCTGTATCATATGTATATATACCAGCTTGGCTGTAGCATCAGAACACTAAGGAATCTCTTTGAAGAAGGAAGCATAGTTACTTCCCAAGAGACAATAAGGTAGTCAAAATCCCTCACAAGTGCATTGTTTCTATGGTTTCAAGTTGCAGGCTGGGTATAAATTGATCAGAAAACAGGTGCCGAGGATGGAGTGTACAGGGTGGGAATTTGGTGGCTATTCCAAACGAGTGTAGCCAGACAGCTGGCATGCCTGTCGGGATGACTGGTGTTCTCTATTCCACTGCGCTCCTTCTATTTCCATCTCTTAACTTCATCTGTAAACTGTCAAGGTCAGAGACTACATTGTTCTTAGCTGTACCTCCTCATACTCTCAAGCACCAGAGCCTACTGAGTCCCAAGAATGGGAAGGATTGTGACATGTGACAGAGAATGTGACACGAAGTACAACACACAGCTCTTCTCCCTCTGACAGTTCATGGCCATGCACAAACACGCCCCTCTCCTGGGAGTTCTCCAATGTAAACTCTGTTTGTTTTGAAAAGCACTGAATGCCATAATGATTCGACTTACGTTTCTTCTGCCTGTGTTTCTTCTGCACATTTTGAAGATGATTTAACAAGTAACTTGTGCCACCACTTGTGTGCCTTGTCATTCAGATGTGCTTTTTCCTGGGATCACGTGCGGTGCGTTGCTGTGCACGCTGTGTGCCTGGGGACCCCATTGCCAAAGGCAGGTTGTGGCTCTGAGCTGGGAGCTGCCAGCCTGCTGTGCCTGCGCTCTGGTGAGGGAGAGGAGCAGACAAACCACTGTGTTGTGCTGAAGCCAGACAGTTTCCACTTCTGCAATACTCAGTTGCTCAGAATGAGCCTTAGTCGAAAGCCCATTGTCCAGCTGGAGCCCAGGTGCTGTAATCGTGTCTCTGTGCCACAAGCTGCTGTGCTCACAGTCCTGTGATTTCGTACACGTGTTTATGTACTGGGTGAGTCGAAGCAGAAAGGGTTAGCAAACCATCCTACCTGCTGCACAGACATAGCACAGTTCTTCCACTTCAGGATTTATCGTCCACCAGCTTCATTTTTTCCAGCTTAAATCTCCTGTTTAACATTTTAGGCCAAGTTGAGTTTTTTATCCTCTCTTCTGACTGGCTGTGAAATTTTTCCGAAATCTTCTTGTGTGAAGATTTAATCTACATACATTTTGCTTCCCTCTTTTAGATCTTTGAAGGAGGTAAAAAAATCTGTATGTAACAACCAGCCTTGGAGTCCATAGTAGTCACTTTCCTTCCACTTGTTTTTATTACTTGTTTGTAACTTTTCAGTAATGTTACATACAAATTACATAAAAATTATGTTCCTATTAAGAATTTCAGGCATATGATAATGTTTTACTACATTGCCTCTAAGTCACATTTGCCATTTCCTACTGGCTGCCATTGTTTTTTTCCAAAGCCATTGTTTGCTGTAATGATGTACCATTTGAGATTAACTTTGACTTTTTTGGGGTAATCTGTAATTGTTGTAATTATTCTGCCAAATAAAATAACTTTAAAAGACATTTGGCCTTGTCTGGCAATGCAGTTCTTTTATGATCACCACTATTACTTGCTCTCAGTTCCATCATGTTCTAAGGCCAATGTGATTGTATTCCCCTGTTAGTTGTCCTTCCAGTCCAGTTGAAGTGGGAGCTGGATTTATGAGACAGTCCATGCCAAGATTGCTCTGTTTTCCTTCTTTGGTTCTGTGCTTTCTCCAGCCTCCTAGTGCTCAATTCTTACGCAGCTGTGCATATTAATACATCCTTCAGTCCATTTTTACTGACTATTGATTTGCTTAAACTATAGATACTTTTCAAATTATTTTCAGTGATAATAGAACATAATTCTTAGCATTGCTAGTATTAATCAGAATGGACTTTAAATTTGTTTTTCCTGGCAAACAAACAGGAAATCCTGTAGGTTTTCTAACAATACAGAAGGGCAGGAGTACCCCAGGCAGGTGCACTGGCTTCATCCTAAGTCCATGCAAGGCTCAAGAATGATTTTTGAAAGAGAAAATAACTGAGTATGAGAAGGATATGCACGGTGTGAAAAAGCAGCCTAAGATCTACTCTTTCTCAGATAAGTAATTTTCTACAGAAAGGAATCAGTGTCTTTCTTGTCTAGACTTGAGTGAAGCCTTTGGTACAGTGTGATCTGAAAATTTGGCTGGGACTCAGAAGACAGGTAATAGCAGAACTGCAAAGTAGGTAAGGAGCTCAGTAAAGAAGACACAAAAGACATTGCAGTTTCTTCAGGATTTGTCTTGGGATTGGTGTCATTTAATATTTTCACTAATGCCCATGGCACAAAAATAGACAATGTAATACTTAGATTTGCTGATGATGCAAAATAGGTATCGTTGAAGCAGAAGAGAACAGGTTATATGGGAAGAACTGCTTGACTGTGAACTACAGAAACAGAAACCAGCTGGTATCTGGTGACAGTACAGTGCACAGCCATGTACTTGGGGCCTTGTCACAGGAGTAGGAGCTGTATGCCAGAAGCTGATCTAATGACAGGGCCTAAGAAGGAGAAACAGCCCGGTACCTCAGTTCACCTCCAAGAGAATGTGGAGCCGTCACTGTCAGGATGTTGTGGAAGGCAGCTGTGAGCCTAGCGAGGTTTGATGGATTTCTGCTCGTGAGAAAAGTCTTAATGGCACACGAGGATGTGGCCTGGACACTGGAGGTACAGTTCTGTCTGCCCTTATTCTAGCCAGGTTAACTGGGACTGACAGGAAAAAGATGGAATGATGAGAAATGGGCACAGAGTTTTAGGAATGCAAATAACAGTTTCACTTGTTTAGTCTGAAAAAAGAGGAGTGAATGTGCATGTGACTGGTATGAAGAAATGCTTCAAAGCATAAACATTAGACATAAAGGACCATTAAGGACAATGTTGGTAAGAGTTAGCAGCTGTCCCCTAGGAATACCAAAATTTAAAGTGCTGTGAAATATACTTATATCAGAAAGGGTTATTATGTGACATGGTTGCTGTTGATTATACATAGAATCAGAGAATTGTCGAATGGTTTGAGTCGGAAGGGACTTCCCAGTCCAGCCAGCAGACCAGGTTGCTCCAAGCCCTGTCCAGCCTGGCCTGGAACACTTTTAGGGATGGGGCAGCCACAGCTTCTATGGGCAACCTGTGCCAGTGCCTCACTACCCTCATTGGGAAGAACCAGTGGTTCCCTCAGCTCTGTTCTGTCAGTGAGTGACAGCAGGTGAATCTTTAAGATGCTCTTACCAAATGCACCCCAAAGCCATCATTCTAACCACTAAATATCATGAAGATACTTACACTTTTTGGACTAGGGGGCAGTTGGTTTGAGGTAGTTGTTGATAGGTCTTTTTCTCTGCTCCCTCAGGATTACCCACCAAGAATTCTTCTATTTCCTTCACATTTGAAAAATTCAGATCTGTATTCCCAACTGTTCTCTTTCCAGGACCAAAGTCTTACTACTAACCTCTCACTTTGCAGCTCTGCTCTGGCCCTTGGCTAGAGGATGAGGATTGTGGCTGCTGCTTGCAGTGCTCTGGTTCTTTGCTCAGATGTTTGAAGCCCTGCGCAGCTGCTGCTGCACACTTGGTGTAAAGAGGATTGGTTGGTGAGGATGGAATAGTGGAGGTAAAGACACGGTAGAACTAGACAGCTTACCATGAGATCAAACAGAATTGTGCAGAATTGGCTAAAATATTAGTGTGGTTGATGACATGATAATTCTGATGACTCATTATTTTGTATCCTATAATATNCCGAACCTTCCCGAACCTTCCTTCTTCATTGCAGATACATTTTAGAAACAATTAGTGGAAAGGCCTAACAGAGAAAGGAGGGCCTGTGGGACAGTGATGCAAGATTGTGGCTGAAGATACAGGAGTCCAGTAGAGAGCAAAAAGCCACAATATAAAAGCCATATGATACCTGGGAAGCCCCAAAGAATAACTGGTAGCACTTGGCGTATGCAGATTCCTCATTTGTACATTGTCATAACAATCAGATGTCTACCTTCTCCTGCAAGAAAAAATTTAAGGGACCCTTTTTGTTTGGTTTAAATTTCCTTGCATGAGATATGTGAAATCTGTCAGAGGAAACTATCTTGGATAAAAAAAAAAAAAAAAGAAGTCTTACCTTTGTATTACAAAATTTCATACAGTTTCTGTAGGGAAATAAGGCAAAGAGAACCTCTGGAAATCAGCTGGTCCTTTGTCCTGCCCCAAGTCAGAATCTACACCACCTACGTCATTCTGAATACACGCTTGTCTAACCTGTTCTTGAAAGACCTTTGGCAACTGGGATTCCCATCCTTGCTGGACAGACTATCTCAGAACATCTCTGCTATCACTGCTGTGCTTCTTAATATCTAACATAAATCTTCCTGGGAGAAATTCAGTCCATTATTTCCTGTACTCTGTGTATGGGGAGCAGCTCTTCCCTGTATTTGCAGTAACCTTTTGGATACCTGATGACTGTTGTTCTCTCTTTGTCTTGTTTGGGCCTTACAGTTCTTGTCACACTTAATGTCCTTTCCTTAACCATCCTGGTTTCCTGGTTTCTCCCACCTTTCCTCTGATGCACAGAGCCCCTGACTGCAGAGGTTGGTCTGGATGAGACACTGACAATTCATATCACAACAGAATTGCTCTGGAAGAGTTCCTCAGCAATTCTGGCAAAATTTAATTTTGCAGCCTTAAGGAAATGTTGAGCTGGAACAGCTTGTGCCCTGGATAGCTCAGGGGATGGGGGGAAGGAGGAGAGACGAAAATGAAGAGAAAAGAAGAATCTGGAGTATTGTTGTCAGTGCCTATGCTGCCACCAAGGGGATGAGAGCAGTGGGGCAGCATTCCTGCAGTTCCTGATCTGGGGGTTTTTCTGTTTATTTTGTGTCAGTGTAGTACTGTTAACTCACATTCAGCTTATGATCTGTCATATCCCCAGATATTTTTTTCTGAAAAAAACTCTCTTCAGCCAGTTGTTCCCCATCTTCTGTTTAGATAGTTGTTGATTTCTATCCTGATGTGGAACCCTGCACTGTTTCTGATTGAATTGTGATTTGAAAAAAACAGGACATATCTCCAGTTCCTCTGGATTTTAATTTTAAACATCTCTTGTAGCAAATTTGTAACCTCTCCAAACCATACATTGCTAGGAAATTGAATAAGCATGTTCTCTAAGTACATTATCCATATTGTTAATGAGACTATTGAATAATTCTGAACTCAGGAACAAGTGGACATTTCTTTAGATAAAGCAGAGCCTCAGTCTTGGGATATTTTCTGGTTCCAGCATGTCTTCTATGCCACACTGCATCAATTCCAAAACTGCTGCGAATATTTTAAGTTTCAGTGAAAAGAGCAATGCTGACTTTAGTGAAACTTGGATGAGGGAAGCCACGGCTGCTTAAGGCAATCAGCACCTTCACGTACTTCTGTAACTACCTACAGATCAAAAACTCGCAAGTAGCAGCAAACATGTCTCCCTAAAACAACAAATTGGTTCATCTCTTTTCTAATCAGACCATCTTAGTTTAACAGCCTGAAAAGCCTGAATAACAGCTCAGAAGTTAAACCAAACCACACACACGGAGACCAGGTGGGCTCCCAGAGCCCCAGGAAGTACCAGGGAAAGAGGTCAGCCTTTCTCTGAAATGAAATGGTCTGGGAATGTGACTTGAAGCGAGCTGAAAGTGAGTATGAATGAGGCCCCAGTGTGTGCTCAGCCTTCAAGAACCAGTGGAGCCTTGCAGAGAGCCCTGTGGCACAGAGAACTTCCAGGCCAGAGATGGCTGAGCGCTACCAGGATACTTGCAGCAGTTGGGGATGACTTGGGTTGAATCAGTCACTTTTTTAAAGAACATTGACAACTATTTTCTACACTTCTATGAAAAAAAAAAAAAAGTTGGGAAAATAGAAAACCAAACAATTTAAAATAAAATTATATGCTGTTTCTCTTAATATGGGAAATGACATTCTTGCATGGTAACCTTCACCCTTTTGTGCAAATGCCTCGCACAGTAGTTTTCCTGGACACTATTGTGAAGGGTTGAAGAATCACAGGAAATGGGTTTCATTCTCAGCTAGGTGATGATGGGCAAGTCACTTCCATCCATTTGTACCTTATTTTCCATTTGCAAAACCTAAGAGCTGTTTCTACTGGTTTATTTTCTGAAGTGCTTGGAGAACTACAGTCATACTAAGTAAGAGCTGAGGTTTTATTATAACAGGATTTTTAAACTTTTTTTTTTTTAAACTGAGTCGACAGCTGAAGCGAGTCTGCCATTCCTTAATTTTCAAGTGGCTGGCCTTGGAATTTGATGTTCAAGGAAATCTGGTTTTGGATGTCTGTTAAGAACATCCAGGTAGATTACAGCATATATTGTATGGTCTTCAGCTTAAATTAGTAGCACTTCATAGCAGATGTCCTCCTGCTCCAGAAGGTGATCAGTGGCTGTCGATGGAGATCGGGGCAGCTGCGGCTCCATGCTGTATCTGCAGCTAAGGGGAAAAAATAAGAAAACCTAGAAATCCGCATCCGAGCGCATGCTCCGGTGGGGGGACAAAGGGCCGGGGCGAAGCGCTCCCGCCCGTCCCAGCCCGACCGCGCTCCGCCCTCCGCCGCCGGCGCTGCAAGCCCCGGGCAGCCGCCCCGCCTCCGTCCGCGGGCGNCGCCGGGCGGGCGGGCAGGGCCGCGGGGCGCGCCGGGGCCGTCACGACGGCTGCTAGAGGAGCCGCTGCGGCCCGTCTTTGGTGCCGTTCCACGCGTACGGCTTCCCGCGAGGCGGGGAACAGCCGCACGGGCCGGGACTGCTGAGACCGCCGGCCAGTGCGGCCCCAACAGCTAGTGCAGACTGTGAGGAAAATGCACGGCGTCTGCCGGGAGCAGGGAAGGGGCTCACATGATGGGAGCCAACATTTCTGTGTGAGTCTGAGGTTTAAAAAACGTGGCAGATACCAGCTGGATGCTGCCTTGCCAGACATGCTGGCATGTAGAATTTGGAGTCCTTTAGGTTGGAAAAACCCCTCCAGATGAAGTTAATTGGACATTACCACGTCCACCAGATACGCAGCAGTTGGTTCCAGATTATATGTGCCTTTAGTTCAGCTAGAACTTGAGGAGTTGTTCCAGCACAGAACAAGGCAAGGCTATGTTGATTTGCTTGGCATATTCCTTCTGAGGGGCTGAGAAGGGGAACTGATAACAACGCTCACCCTCCCTAAGTTTCTGTGATACCTAGGGCTATTGCCACACACTAGCACTTAGATTGGGGTGACCCTAAAAATCAGTGGAGGTCCCTGTCGTCATCCCCATGTTCAGAAGGCCATGTGATCTTCATGGCTTGCCCTTCATTGCTAGTCAGTGCAGTGTCTTTTCTGCGCTTGTTTTTGTTATTGGATGAGGGTAGAATATTTTTTATTTGTTTCTGATCTGATTCTGTTCTGTTTGCAGTCTTGCCAGAAAATTCACAGCCCCTAGACAAGAATTTCAAGCAGAGGAATAGAATAAACCCCTCTTGTAACCTGGCAACATCTCGCCTATTGCTGTGTTAAGGGAGACCAGGGAACATCGGCGCCTGTGAGCCGCGGGCGCACGGAACTGTCGGGAAGCAGATCAGTGCCCCAGGCCATCACTGCGGGCTCGGCCATCATGGAGGAGCCACACTCTGCTTGTGGAATGGCCGCCGTGCTGCCAGCGCCACGCTCGCCCCAGGGCCGCGGAGGGGGCGGTCTGCTGCTCTCTTCTCCTTCCCCCGTGGGCTTCATGTTCCCAGCAGTGTCCTGGGATGTCACACACTGTCGTGCAGGGCTTTGTGTGACAAGCAGTGAGCTGCTGATGTCTTACAGCAGCTGTGGTGTTAATAATTTGTCTGCATCCTGTCAGTCACCTGGGGTCTCTAGTGGATCCATCACAGTGGTACCAGAGCATCCCGAGAGTGGTCACTGGGGAGAGGCGGTGGGAGTGGAAGTATTGGAAAAAGCCGTGGGAGCTGTGCCGCCATGCTGCCCCCACCCCCTTCCTCCGCTGATCTCACACTCTTTCTTTCCCCTCGCTTCCACATGTTGTCCCTCCCTGTTCCCAGCTCCGGCCTCCCGCTGCTTCTCTCTCTTGTCCAGAGGGGTTAGTTCTCGTCTCTCATGCTGGAAATGCTGCCAGCGAATGTTTCTGTGTGCTGCCTGCCAGGTCCCTGGGGAAAGGGCCTGGAAATGCAGTGCGGGAGGAGCAGTGGGAGCAAGGGAAAACCACTGCTCGCCTGCTGCATTTTCTAATGGGAAAACATCTCTGTGAGGTGCTGAGCTCTTTGTCACTGCTGAAGTTGCCCCCTCCCCCTTCCCCTTCCCTCTGCCCCAGAATTTCCCATCCTTGATGCAGAGGAGGAGAGGCTGCAGCACCACCACGGAAAACTGAGACGTGTTTTTCAATTTGCCTCCTGCTTATCTCTGCTGTTTGGACAGAGAGGTTTAAAAAGCTGGATTTTCTGTCCCTGCAGAGTAAACAGACAGAGCCCGGCAGCACAAACTATTTCTGGCTTATCAGTGGAGGAATGCAGCAGCTGAGGCTGAGCGCGAGTGGGCCGTCAGGAAGGCCCTGAAGGGGCCCCCTCCCCACTCCGCGCTATTAGAAGTGTGAGAGCCCAGCAGGACTCAGAGGGGAGAGTTGGAGAAAAAGGCAGAAAAGGGAAAGAAAGAGGAAGAGAGAGAGTGAGAGAGGCTGAGCAGACCCTGATGGCTACAGATGAAGTTACAGGAGGGGCTCGCAAAGCTACGAAAAGCAAACTTTTTGAGTTTCTGGTCCATGGGGTGGTGAGTCGGGAAAGTTAGTGAGCTGGCTGGCTCTGAATAGAGGGATGAGTGGAAACTGGAGGTTCTGTGCTGGGCTGGATCGGCTCCTGCAGTGTGCTCCTGGCATGCTGGTAGCTGCCTCACCAGGGGAACACCGGGTCTGTGGAGCCCCCAGCCTATGCACTGATTCATTGATAATACAGGCTTGTGTCTGGGGGGATGTGTGCTGTGCTTTTTGCTGTGATTCTCCATGAATGGTGAATAGCATGCTTTTCAGCCTGATCATGGTGCAGAATCTGCACTGGATCTAACCCAAATGGGCTTGTAGGACACTTTGTTCTGTAATCAAACTTGTGTTTTGAAAAACAATTCTGATGAGAGCCTGATGAAGCCTTGGGGTGCTGCCTCTGGTTCTTGTCTCTAGTCTTGGCTGGTATGTATCCTCTGGCTACTTAACAGGTGACTTTCAGGGGCTTGAAGAGATTAGCTCTGCAGATCTGTAACAGTCTATGGAAACTCACCCACGAGAGAATTTCAGGATGCCATGCTTAATTAAAGCAATCCTTCAGGTCTTTAAAAATGTTCCAGCTTTTGTTTAAGAATCAGGTCTTCGATCTCCATTTAAGGGGAAATGCTCACCCTGTTTTGCTGCCATTGGAAACGTTCTTTAAATGACTCTAGTGTCTGAGAGCAGTCACCATTTATAACATTTGGATTTCTAGCATTGATACACATTTAACAGAAATAAGGCTGTTAAAGAGCCCGAAGGAATGCGATACTGTTTGGATACTGATAGTCCCGAATGCTTCTTTCTTGAGGATTCTGGCACCTCCTGTGACACCTTTTTGAAGACATCAGGTGGGGGCTCTTGTACAGAGCTCATAGAAACCTATGGGGCTTATGGCAGGCTATTGGGTTGTTTCCACGGTTCAGGCTTGCTCCAGATGTGTAGGATCTTGCGTGTGTCCTTTAGATCCTGGATGTGGTGGGACTGGCATGGCTAAGGACTTTGAGGTGGCATTCTGCATTGGTGAGAGCTGTGAAGAGGTGATGTGGTGCCAGTGTACAGGAGCAGGCTGGGCGAGATTGGCGTCTGTTCGGGGGTGACGGAGAGCGGGTGTGCAGGTGGTAGCAGTGGTTTTGTTGTGGACATACGGGTTCATCAAAGGTGGTCTGGATCGTGATGGCTGTGTCTGAGCAGAACCAGAAGCAAGTTGGGAGGGTCGCAGACGGGATGATTTTGCCTTTTCTAAAGTTTCCCTTGGCATTTGCACACCAGTGCTCTTCCTTTAGTATCAAGAAGAGCGGCAAAAATAGTTACGTGAATTTGCTTATTCCACATCTAGCTGGCCTTCGTGTGAAAGCAGCACGCAGGCTCTTAAGCCCAGGAAATTTTTAATTTATACTGGAATGAATATAGCAGAACTCATTTCCATTACTTATTTGGATCCCAGGAAAGTCCGCCTTTTCCACCCTGGGAGTTTTGTTGCTGGTGGCATCTTACTTGAATATATGCATTAGCCTGGAATATCTGTATGTGTTTGTCGTCGTCCTGTTTCTTGTTGCTGAGGCTGGGGCTTCTTGGCTGTTGTTCTGGTGCCTGAACACTTCTTGTATCACCCTCTCCTTTCCTTCATTATCATCTCCCTTAGTTCTGCTTTGCTGCCTGGTTTGTTCTTTCCTTTAGTTTCTTCCTCAACTCAGGTTCATTTTGATCAAAACATGGGTTAGGGTAGTCACTCTTCCATTACTTAGAAAAGATGAAAAAAACTTTGTTTTATCTCTCCTGTATCCTACTAAATAAGAGAATGTGCCATGCCAGCCATTACCTTGAGTTTACCTAGTGCTGGCTCCTGTGTTTTATTACTACCCAAAGTGTGTCAACATCTGAATTAATTCCTTGTAAAATCAAGTTGCATAGCAAACTTCAGTGGAATTTCTTGGAGTCAGATTCTGCTCTTTCAGAGACCAATCTCTTCTTCAAATGACTTATTTTTTTATTCTATATATGATAACATTATTTAATTTGGTTATTGAAAATTATTTTCTTTCCACCCCCTAAAAATGGGGAGAAGCAAACAGAGGTAGAATGTTGTGAGAAATTTTTTCTTGCTTTGTTGACACTTAAATGAACAGGATAATTCTGCGGTAATTCCTAAGGGCAGTTAGCTCTTGGATTCACTTGATCTTTCTGGAAACATATGTTCCTTTGCTAAGGTCACTTTGCCCTTTGCTCTTGTGCACCTGATCCTGCTTTTGTGCTTTTCCATATTGCCAGCTTAGACAGTGTCTTCTTCTTCGTTTGTCCCAGGCAGATAGGATCCCCCTGAAAGGTGAAATCTCTTAAAGGTTAAAACTCTCAAGTGGGATGCTTCATTCTCCTCCTACTTGAGACCTCAGTAGTTTGTTACACCTCTGGTTAGCAGTTGGGCTTTTAAAAAGGTTACATTTCTTTCAGTTTTTTATTTTTACTGTGCTTTTACTCCTGTTCTGTTTCATAGTGTCTTGCACATCGTTTTTGTGGGAGGAATTTTCCTTTCCCCCAAAGGCTTCATCCTGTATTTTGTCCCTTTGTTGTTGTTGTTCCTCTCTTTTTCTAGCATTTTTATGGACAAATATGACTTTAATCGCCACATTTATGTTGGTAATCTTTTTATCAATGCATTTTCTGCTGTCCAATAGTACATTTCGGGCAGTCTTTATGGCATCTCTCTAGGTGTCCTGCTGTCGCCTTACACTTTGTTGAACAAGTTACTAGTTTGCTGCAGGTCATTTCTTTCCTCGGTTTCCCCTATCCTCTAGTCCCTACCACAGGCCTCATTGCTGGCTGGATCCCTTAAATGGATCCTGCCTTTGTCTCCCTCCCCTGCTTTTTTCTTTGTTTCTTTCTGGTTTTTCTTTTTCTTACTCAAACAGGTATCTGCCTATTTAGTCTCGAGAAGGTCCCTGGTGCAGGTCTTGTCAAAATTCTGTCCAGACATCTGTCCTCTTGTGACTCGATTGCAGGAACCGTCGCTTGGTGCCTTGTGCTGGCGACCTTGGCTGTGTCATCTGCACACAAGAACCTGCTGAGAGGTTCATTTTCTTCTCCCGTTGTTCTGACCTTTTTAATCTGCTTCTGTGTCCTTTTCCTGTTCCCACTTTATCTTCCTTCCAAAGCCAATCTTCTTGCCTTTTATCCACCAGATACCCCTATGAAGGTCTATGTGCCTTTCTTAACTCTGGAGTCATAACTGTATTTACAACGTACTTGCTGTCAGTTCAAATCACCTTCTTTTTCCCATAGTGATCTCGGTCTTTGTCCTCTTTGCTATGCTTAGGAAGCTCTCTGTGGCAATATAAGTCCTTATCCATATTTATTTTCTGCTAATAGGTGTTATTTCATAGTTCCTGCTAATCTCTACAGTTTAATATTAGTTACACTCCAAGATTGCTAATTCATACAAACCTGTGTCCACTAATGTGACTCCTTTGCTTATCTTCAGTCCTCTTTTTGTGTGCCTATCTACCTAGCAAATTTGGTCATAGGATTTTATGGTAAATACATAAACTGTCTTATATGAAATGGCTATTACATCAGTGAAAGAAGAGTGTCAGAGCATGCCAGCATGTAAACAAATATTTAATATATATGATAAATAACTTGTCAGTGTTAGAACAGACAAACAGGTCTCATGGGTATGGAGGGTCTATAACAGATTTATCAGTGATTTGGAAAAAGGGATGAGTAATGAATTTCATAAACAAGTTTTGCATCTCCTGATACATTGCCGGGTTTAAATGAAATGTCACCATTCAGGAGAAAGGCGTGGATGCCCTGTGAGCTGCCTAGTGTCTAGCTAATAAGAAATCAAGAGAACTGTTAGCCTGGTTGGGAAGTGGGGCAGGGAATAAGGCAGAAGCAGTTGTAAATCCGTGGTGTATACTTACAAGAATGTTTTTCTGATTTTGTTAATCTGTGTGACTAACAAGCCAAAAGATTGGGAACTCGGAGGGCAGTAGTAGTGGGAGACCTCTGAAGGCTTCATCAATAAGAGAATAGGGGTATTTTTGGTTTTATTTATAGTATGTAAGTATAGAGACTGATTATGTAAGTTGTAAAATCTCTGTCATTGGTGGCTCTTAGGTACTGGTTAAAGAAGTAAACACCTATCAAAGATGATGGAGATACTGGTGATAGTTCTTTGAGATGAGGAAGAACTGCATGACCTCAAGGACTCATATTTCAGTATATTATAAAAATTATGGGAGTTTTATTAGAATGGGAAGAACTAAAGATACTTTCCCAAAATTGAATGGTGATCTGTTTTAAGTGAATAAAAGTGACTGTTTCTCCTAGCCAGTCACAGGGTTGTAGAGTTCACTACTGCCAATAGTGAGGTGAAGAGAGTATGGCCAGAAATAAAAAAGTAGAGCTTTCCTAATGAAAAATATCGTACTGATTTTTGTTTTGTCATGGGTACAGATACCGTCTTGTCAGACCATAACCCAGCTAACACTAGAATGGCTAGAAAAGAGCCTCGTGAACTGTTGGTTTTGGACAGTTTGTTCCATCTTCTACCGCAGGGCTCCCTGCGTGGTTCCCTCTGTGAGGGCATCCTCAGGGAACGGGGCCTGGGATGGAGGCACTGGTTTGCTGTGTGCAATATTCCCTGTTGTGGTAGACAAGGAGGTATTTGGGGTGAGTAGGGCAGCCTGGAAGAAATCAAGGGACCTTACGGCAAGGAATTTGATTGGGAAGGTAGTTGCAGGGGACAGTTAGAGTGAAAACCTTGTACAACATTCAACTCTGTGAGCAAGCTGCTGGTAGAGACTGAAGCTTTGTCCTTTTCTAGCCATGGACTGATTTCAGGCTGTCAAATAGAAAAAGATTTATACATCATTAATAAAAATCATATTAATGCTAGCCAAGGCTTTAATAGAGATCAGTGTGATTTTGTGCAATATGGGCTTGTTAAACAAATTTGAGTTGCTGGTTAAGAAAACTTGGATTTGCTGAGGAATGTAGGTGTATGGATAAAATGGATCTGTGAGATGTTTGAATTGCTCTTCTCTTTCTAAAAAAAAAAAAAAAATACTGTAGGAATATGAAAATAGTCAGACTGGATCATTTAATTCAGTACCCCGTGTAGAATGGGGCAGTGGAAGGCAGCATGGAAGTACAGGAACAAGGCAAAACCTTAGTGATGGTTCATATGAATTCTCTCTGATTTGGAGCTTGCGAACTTTCTGACCCAAAGCTGCCCTCTGTGTAGTGCATCTATATGGATTTTATTTATGGAGGTTAGTCTAATGATGCCTTCCAGAACCCTTCTAAACTTCTATCATTCAGTGTTTTGTGTCAGGAATTTTTTCGGCTTATCTTGCATAAGGAATTATCTGATCCTGCCAACTGTTGTTTGGTTATTGTAAGGGAAGAGACAACGAGGACTTGACCAGCTTCTCGTCTCTCCGAGCTGGTCATGGTGCTGCAGAGCTCTGTTGCTCCTCTCCTGCCCAAAGCCATCCTTTTCAAAAAGCCAAGAGGCGCATTTTGGTAGTTATTCTCACAAAATCTCTTCCATACGTTAGATCACAGCAGTGGTATGATCAGATCTATTAAAGCTGGTGGAACTCAGAGCTGGTCTGTAAGGTTTGTTTGTTTCAATTCCAAAGACTTTTTTTGGGATTTTTTTTGTTGGATCAGAGTGCTCCACTTGAGCTTGCTGGCAGATTATTCTGAGCTGTGAACAGACACACATGAAATAGAACTGAACTTTGTCTCATGTTACAATTCACAGTTCTGTAAATGGGATGGTTTCTAAGTTAAAGACTTTTGGATTGTTGTGAATGTTGTATTAAAATGCATGGTACCTGGAACACTTGGATTTACAGACAGAGCTTTTGGGAAATGGAGGAAGGTGAATATGGCAGGAAGCAAGAATTGCAATACTGATGTTTCAGTTTACTAAGCTTCTGAAAGATTCATAGACATTAAAAAGGGGAACTCATGAAGTAACATCTATAACTGTAAGGAGGAGAGAAGCCTTGTAGCAGTTTTATTTGTCGTACTTCTAAGAGTCCATTTTGAAACAACACATCCAGTTGGGAAACCATTTGTGCAGTCAGAAACTTGTTACCATCAGACAGTATCAGCCTAGTCTAAATTTCTTAAGGGTTCCAGGTACTTCTAGTTACTCATTCTTACCTCCAGACAGCATCAGGTATGTCCTCTTGCTTATGTTTATGCCCTATAGAAATCATAGAATGGTTTGGATTGGAAGGGACCATAAAGATCATGTTGTCCCACCCCTCTGCCATGGGCAGGGACACCTTTCACTAGACCAGATTGCTCCAAGCTCCGTCCAGCCTGGCTTTGAACACTTCCAGGGATGGGGCAGCCACAACCTGGGCCTCACCACCCTCATAAGTAAAGAATTTTCTTCTAATCTAAACCTACTGTCTGTCAGTGTGAAGCCCTTCCTTCTTGTTCTGTCACTCCAGGCCCTTGTAAATAGTCTCTCTCCATCTTTCTTGTAGGCTCCTTTTTAGTTAAGAAATATGCTGTTTGTATACTTGGTGTTGGTGGTTATTCTCAAAATCTGTCGGTGTCTGTGTTAACAAGAAGCTGGTGGCTGTTCCCCACGAGCCGTAAGAGCCTCCTGTGTGGTGCTGAGGTGGATGGAGTCTGTCAGGACAGGAGTTTGCTGTAAATGCAGCTCAGCACTCAACTGCAATGCAGCAACTCCCGGCTCTCTGTTCAGTCTCTTTCTGAGGCCTCTTGTGGGTGTTTCTGCTTTACTTTTCTTGACACTTTCTTTTACTTTCACCTGTCAGTTCTCCAGGTTATTTTCCTCTTACTGGTATGTCCAGACAGGATACCTCCTTTTTTCTACTTCTGTGTTTTGACTGCTGTGATGTACATCCCCTGAGAAAAGACTCCACAGTAGAAGAACGTAGAAAAGCACTGCTCTAATGTTGTCTTGTTACTGCTGTCAGACAGAAGTTCACTTAAGGATGACAAAGAGGACAGAGGCAGAGCTCTGATGTGACAGGAAGTTCAGGCAAGGAAGAAAGAAGACAAGCCAAACGTGGCTTCAGAAACTGGTCAGTGGAAGGCAGTGAAGGGATATGGCAGCATGTGTCAGAGAGGTGGTATCGTGCTGCACTGCCTGCATGCTCAGGTTTGAACTGCTGTGGCCGTGCACACAGGCAATCGGCAGAACTCTTGGGGACCAGTACACGTGCATGAAATATTGGTCGTGTGCCTTTGTGCACTGTACTGTCTTTGCCTTGCTGCTCTGCAGGCACCTCTGCTGTGCTCTCTGCTTCACCTTCTCAGAGCTGTGAGAGTGGTCCCTTCAACTGGGGACAGACTGTGGTCTTCCTCATTTGCTGTGGCCCACAGTGGTTTTGCCGTCTGTCCAGTGAGGTGTTTGTGCAGATTAATACGTGTAAATGGAATCAATGGAGGTATAAAGGAGATAGGGCTGTGGATACAAACAGAGATGGGTCAGGGATGGGAGTCTCAGGCAGATGATTTCCCAAGGAGGATGTATCAGTGCTGTTTTGCACTGCAGCGTTTCCCATGGCTGCTTCTTGTTTAAGACAGATTCCATCCTGCTGAGGAAGAGAGGGAGAGACAGATCCTAACCTGCAGACATGCGCCTTCAAGATCTCTTTCAAAAGTCATGATGATACTGGAATACTCTTTAGTATGAAGACTTTTTTTTTTAATGTCACTATTGTGAAAAATTCAATATATTGTCCATCACTGTCTTGTCTCGCACATGCCTTTGAGAGCAAAATAAGCTTTTAGATAAGGTGGGGTACTGCTTGTATGTTCTTCTTTTATAAAAGTTCAACTAGATACAGCATTTCTGTATCTTGGGAGTCTGGTGGGCTTGCAGCAGGAAGGCAGTTGCACAGTTGCATAGTGAGTAATATTTTATCTATGAGTGATATCGGAGATAGGAACATGACAACAGAGGCGAAGGAATGAGGCGGTCAAGGAATGAGATTGAATGTGCTTTTGCTAGAGCTGCCTCTCTTTTCTCATGTTTGTTCTTTCTATGTGTTTCTCTATTTTAGTGCTTAACAAAGGAAACAAGGAAGTTCAAAGACGTAAGACCAAGACTGAGTAGATTTAGCTTGCTGACCTTGTTCTTCAAGCCCTAGGGTGTCCTTTAGAGTAGCACCAAAATGGGCCTTCAGTTTTATCCGTGTGGCCAGTCAGTCTCCGTGAGATGGCTGTGCTCAGGATCCGGGCTCTTCTGAGTGACTGTCAGATGTCCCTGACTGACTGACGGGCAGCAGCTGGCCCAGTGGTCTGCCCTTTCCTGGAAGGAGGCCACAATGTGTGGCTTGACAGATGACCGATTTTAAATGCAGGCTCAAGAGAGAAGCATTTTCAGGGCCATTTCTTTCTGCTGACTCTGCCTGGGTCAGAGGGTGGGGGGACGTATATGGGAACAGAGAGCACTGTTCGCTTCCAGCTGTTCTCGGGGCTCTGGGCTCATGGCAGAAGACATTTGGAGCTTTGCACAAAGCTGCAGTTTGCTCTGTCTGCTGCTTGCTGCTCTCTCCATTGCCACACCTGCCATTGCTTTCTTATGTCGACACTTGCTGAATTCACTCTCACGGTCACTCTCCTACCACCTGCCTTGCTTCTCTGTCCGTACCAGTTATAGCCCATATTGGTTCTTTGCTGATCATCCATTCCTCTCCTTTCTCCAGTTTCCTTTATAGATGAATAGCTAAGACTTGTGATGATCAGGGAGGGCACTGAGCTGGGGCTTTGGGAGCTACAGTGGATTTGAGTGGTTAATTTGGAGATGCAGGTCCAAATTATATTTAGAATTATGTTTTATTGTAATACATAGTTATATATTTAGAAATCATAGAAATTATGAGATAAAGATGAAGTAAACTTAAAAATAATTATATATGTTGACTGTGCACAAACTATTTTCTTCCCACCTCCAGTGGACTGTCTTGCATACCCTCAGGGGCGCGTGCATCTCATTTTGGGGTCCAGTAGTGTATTTCTCCCAAGTACTTTCTCAGTCTGCAACTACTGAGCCACGTATGTCTTCCATGTTGTTAGCATCCCTTTGGAAGAGGGTTCCACAGGCTGATACCCACAAACTCACCCCTTCAGTGATCTGTGAGCCTGACTCCTCTGCTGATGGCCAGGGTTCACTATTGTAGCAGCAGCAGTGAACAGTCAATACCCAACTGCCCTCCCCAGGCCATGCCTGATTCTGCAGAGCTCTGGCAAATGCCCCTTTAGATCACCTTGGATCACTTCTTTCCAGATGAAAAGTCACAATACATTTATTGTTACTTCCCTGGATGCAGTTCCATACATTAAGAATTTCCATGCCATTCATTGTCCTTGTTTCAGCTCTGCTCTGCTCTGCCATCACTGAGCTGCAGGAGCCAGAGCTTGCCACAGACCTTCACTTGTGGACACACCGTGGCCAGTGGCACACTGATAGCCTCTGTTCCCTCCACTCTTATTTCCTTTCTTTAATGACTTTTTTGACCTCTAGTAACCAGTGAACTGATTTTTTTCTGGAAGTGTCTCTTTAAACAAGACCTTGGTTCTGCTGGGCTGCAATCAGCTTAGGGCCCATTGCTTTGTCTGTGATTCTTGGATTGTTTTTTCCCTTTTGTAATTCACTTCAATATGTATTGAAATACGTTTGCATCTTCCTTTTAAGTGTTCATTCTGTCTCATAAAGTCCTTCTGCAGTTCTTGAAATTGGCCTTCATCCTTGCCAGCATGAATAACTTAACATTACCAACAAACTTTTTCACTTCATTGCTTTTTTCCTGGCTTTTTTTGGTTCTTTTTTTTTTCCAGGTTGTTTTAAATATGCTGAAAATGAGAAGTCTCAGCAGAATTTTACATGTGCCTTCCTTTTATTTTCAGAACCAATTACTTTTGCCTCGTTTCTATCCTTTAACTAATTGTTTATCCATAATAGATGCCACTGCCTCTTGGTTTCCTTAAAAGACTTTGTAGACGGACTTGACTTTCAAAGGACTTTCGTTGTATGTTTATTCTTTTTCTCATCCTGGTTCAAACACCTAGAGACTGTGTGTGTCTGTATTTTTGCATATGTGTGGACATATACATATTGATAATTCTCAGTATGAGACTAAGCTTGTCTCTCTGTTTTGAATTGCATTTTTCAGGTGGTAATTATTTTGCTGGTGGTTTTCCTTGATGGCTATAAACTTTTAGAATTCATAATTGGGTTTACTGTGTGTCTTGTGCAGCATTAAGCTTGTGACTTGACCCAGAGTGTCTCTCAAGAGCATGCAGAAGTCAACATAAGTTCCAGGGCTTTAGAATGCCTACAGGGGCTGCTGACAAACTCACACATCCATTTCGTTCTTTTTTTGTATTTTAAAGGCTTGATCGGAGACATGACCTTTTTCTTAAAGGATTCATGTTGCGTTATGAACTGACACTGCTCTCTGGTGTAGGTGAAGTAGAAGGCTCTTAATGGAAAGTGTTTATCCTGGTGTTTTGCTTGTGCTGGTTTCTGTCTCCCAGCTGATCAGAGCCGCCTGCTCGGCAGTGCAGCGTGTGCAGTGGGAGCGTGCTCGCGGCTCTGAGCAGCACGTGAGCTGCACCAGTTTGGCCTGCGTGTCACTGCCATGGGGTGTTCTCTTCAGGCTGAAGGTAGAGCTTCCAGCTGTAACCTGGTCTGGATATGCCGCTGACCACTGAGTGTTTTCCCAAGCCTACTATTTTTTCTCCCTGTTTCCTGTCTACTTCATCCCTGAATGCCTCTTCATGACATCCAACACACACCAGTCAGAGAGCTCCCGTGCTTTGTGTTGCTGCTTAGCGCTTATCAGGATGGTCAAAACGGGGAATCTCTTGAGGCCAGTGTCGCATGATGTACAAATGTCTTGGCAGCTGTAGAAACAGGAACCAAACTGGCTTTTCTTTCTGTTTTGCTTTTCCTCCAGCGCCCTGGGATGCCATCAGGAGCTCGAATGCCCCATCAGGGGGCTCCCATGGGTCCTCCAGGCCCCCCATACGTCGGAAGCCCCTCCGTGCGACCTGGGATGCCCCAGACTGTGATGGAAACAACAAGAAAACGCACTGCACCACAGCAGGTCCAACAGCAGCAGGTGCAGCAGCAGGTGCAGCAGCAGCAGCAAGCCACTCAGAACCGAGCTAGGAGGTGAGTGTTCTGGAAAGAAAACACAGGAGGACAATTTGAGGAAGCAAAGATGATACCTGTTTAGCAGTAGGTAAGACCTCTAAGATCAAATGAGACAGAATAGAAGATATTTGTATTGTCAGTTTTTCAATTGGGAAAAACATTGGTAGATTTTGCTTTTTTTTTGTTTGTGAATGTTCTTGAACAAACCGACCTTTAATAATGTCTGGTTTTGCAGTTACTCTGCTTTTACTTCGCAGGTTTGTCAGGCCGTAAATCTGTCGAGTATGTTTGGCCTTCAGAATTAATGAACGGTTCTCTTCTAATACAGTAAAATTATCGTATTATTTGTTGCCTGTTTTGTATAGTTGCTCTGATTTCTGACTGGCTAACAAAATAGTTTGTAAATCACACAAGTGGAAAAAACTTTGGTTTGTCATGTGAATACTTGTACTATGGTCACTCAGAAGAGTGGTCATAAAACTTGCAGTTGTCCCAAGTGTTTTTATATATAAAGCAAATAAATATGCACTGGAAGTAATTTCATAAAATTAGAGGGACGTCTATAAGGAACTTTATTTTTGAAAAATACCCACCTTGTACATTGCTGAATGCATTCTCTCTTAAATAAGTTAGCTAATTTCTTCTTGCAACGTGTTAGACCTCATCAGTCTTGAGTGTTGAGCGTGATCCGCACACACATAGTGTGCAGTCATCTGTGTGGGCTACCTTTTGCAAAATCATTATAGGTGTATATACAGCTTCAGGCAGTGTTCTGGTGGTGTCATGGAATCCAGCTGTAGGTAAAACATGACTCTCTGAGCTCAGTTCTTCAGGAGCCCTGCTCTGACCAGGTTATATACCTTGGATCAGCAAGCCAGACTTGGGAATGCTTGTATCTGGGATGCATCTGGAAAGGACACTGATGTTGAGAGTATTAATATATTACAACTGAAAAAGGTTGAACACAGAAGGAATGTGTGAGAGTGCAGCATGTGAGCACAAGCAGTGCATGTGCGTCTTGGAGGCCTTGCCCGGCACCAGCCAAAATGCACATTCTATAGCACCTCCCAGGAGATTCTCCAGGAAACTGCACAAAATAATGCCCAACCTTGAGGTACTAGGGTGGATATAACCTGAAAAATTGCCCCTGCTGGATAATTAAGGTAAACTTTAGTCACTAACTAGTTTCCAGGGAGCCTTAAAGGACAGTATTTTCTAAAAGTTGATGGCCTAAGTCACAGAAGAAAATTTCCTTCCCCTGTTCTTAACGTCAGTGTTTCTGGTTTGGGACCCAGCAGTGATCTCTACTGCCTTGAGCCCAGTTCACAGCAGTGCTCCCTGGGTTCTCAGAGAGCTTCTCTATTTCTTCTGCCATGCCTTCCCTTCAGATAATGTGTTGAATGTTTTCCCTTTTTTCACTTCCATCTCCCTGTCATTTCTCATTCTGTTTTTTTCAGGCAGACTTTTCTGTCACCTTGGGTCTAATTCTGGGGGTAAATGAGTTCTGTGTTTTCTACCACGGGCCAAGAAGGTTGCACTTGTCCTTTCTTGGCAGGTTTGGTGGAGACAAAAATCTAATTTCTGTAGTAGACTACTGAAGAACTGATTGAGGCCCAAATTGTTTGGGGATGTTGCTTTGTTTGTTTCTTGATTTTATTTGCAAGCCTGTGGGGTTGTTGCAGGTACACGCATATCCCACTCCCTTTGGGAGGCTGGGGCTTGCTCAGCCTTTATTTCCAGATTCTGTGAAGTGTTTCAGTGCAGATTTGATTTTGTGAGCTGTGGAAGGTGTTGGAGTTTCACACCATGTAACATTCTATTCCCATTATTCGTACACTTTTTTAAAGGGACATTGTTCACCTCTTAAGTTGGGTGTAACTGAATTTTCTGCCCTCTGCACCTCCAGGCACAAAGAGTGCCTCGGCCTTGTCTTAGGTGGGGATGGGGAAAAGTCTAAGAATCTGGTATTTCAGCCCTGGCTTATTATTAACAAATGTAGGAAGAGATTATGCCACACCAATGTGCGTGGAAACAGCTTTTATGTGGACACGGCTGATGACAGACTTCCAGTATGAAGACAGTAAGGAGGGGGGTGTCCTTGTGACATGGCAGAGTGGCAGCAGGTGGTTTGCTTTCTCCCATTTGTCTGTCACAGATGGAGTGATTCATCTCCTGCTTAAGATAAAGGCCTCACAAATTAAAGAGATGAAGAATAGGACCTGAATTCCATCTTGGCCCTGTTAGAGAAAGTTGGGTGACAGGTTTGGTGGGCACAAACAGTTCTTAGAATCTGAAGAATTCAAAAGACAGTGTATTTGATAGTCTTCCTGACAATATAATTTCTCAGGCACGTACACATTTGTGTTTATGTACATGAGTACAAGTGTGTTTTTAAAAGCATAGCTATAGAAATGTGCCTATATATGGGTATGGACACAGTATGCATACACACTGCAGGCACACATACATCTTCCCACGTGTGTGTTCCTAAAGATGAAGAAATGTGGAAGTGTAAGGCCTTTTACCTTTGTCCATCGCTCATGCAATTTTAGTTTTGTTTTGTTGGTTGGTTGGTTGTGGGAGTGTTTTTATTTTTGGTTTTTATTTTGCCTGTTGCCTTTATAAGATTTAAAGGTCTCAGAGGTAATCAAACTTTTTTGCCAGCAGAAGACCGCTCATGCAAATATGTTACAGTAAAACAAGTGTGTATGTATATAAGGAAGGAAGGGTGTGTATATATGTGTGTTTTCATGCATCATATGAAATACACACATATACATGATGTGTGTTCTTCAGCCCTTAATTTTGGGCATGATTGAATAAATGCGTGTTGTCTGTTTGAGCCAAGTTCATGTGCCATTTGCAGGCACTCAGCCACTCAGATGTGCACATGCATAGGTGTGTCTGTGCATGCCACACGTGAGACTGTCCTCCTGCACGCTTGTCTGTACCTGGAAGCAGTGTGTGCACATGCACTTGCATATATTGCTGCCCTGCACCACAGAAGATGCTGTGATCAAAGAACTTGCAGACTTCTTTCCAGGATGCATAACAGACAGCCCCGATTTGTTCTTACCTAACTGCCTCCCCAGGCTGCTGAGAGAAGGGGTACGAGGTCCTGGGCATGGGTGAGACCCTTTTGCTGATGCATGCACAGCTGTGCACCAGCATGTGGAGATGTCAGGATAATTTAGCAGGTGGCCTCGTTACTCCTAGATCTGTCACCATGGTAACGTGTTTTTTTCTTTAAAAAATGTACAGTGCCAAGAGGAGGAAGATGGCTGACAAAATTCTCCCTCAGAGGGTGAGTCGCTTTCATTTCCTATTCCCTTCACAATCAGTTCAGCATCTTAGTGTAATTAGAGGAATTTTAGAAAATTCTTTCACTTTTTGTTTAAAAATCTAATTAAAAAGTAAGTAGGCAGTGGGTGAAAGTCTGGAGAGCCAGGCTGGGGCTGGGCTGGGGGCTGGGAGCGTGGAGCAGCCCGGCCTGCGCGGCCTCGTGCCTGGGTTAGCCGAGCCAGCACTGCCGCTTGCTGGAGGGACCGTGGTGCTGGGCTGCCAAGCGACAGCTCGGCACTGGGGCCCTTCAGGTCTCCAGAACGCTTTTGATCCATTTTTGAGGCTGGCCAAAACCTGGTCCAGAGTGTGGCTGTACCTGAGGGGGTGGGCTCAGACTCAGGTCTCTGGCCCAGTAGAGCTGCCAGGTTGTGATTTTTGTGGTTGTGTCACTGTAGGACTGAAGTGAACCCGTGTAAACAACAGAGTCCAAGGGGTCTGTATTGTCTGGAGAGTTACTAATTCTCTTATCCCTGGGGATATGTATAGCTTTTGGTGTCTGCCTATGTTTGATCCTCAATGCTTACATCATCTACTTCCTTTCTAAACATTGGGATTTCTCTCTGTTCTCCTCTCTCATTATTCCCAGACTTTTCCTTTCCTTTACCCTCTTCAGTACAGTTCCCCAAGAACCTACTTGGTCCCAAAAGGCTTCAAAACACACACCCTTGTCACATCCTAGTCTCAGTTGCTTTGACTGCTGGTGCTTTTTCTAGGCTCAGAATCCCTTGCACAGGTGTGTCCTTTTCCTCCATATCCTTTTCAAGTTTTCAAGCTCCACTGCTAGTGTGAGCCCAAACTTGCTGGCAGGCTCCCAAGTCTCTTCTGTGACATTTCACAGGTGTCTACTACTAGCCATCCAGAGAGGTGAGCCCACTTTGGTACTCCTGATGTCATACTATCACCTCTTATCATTCCTGCCACCTTCTGAAAGCAGAGCCTCTCATATGAAAGTCATTAAGTTGCTTGAAAGGACTAAGCTACCATTAAACCCAGACCTTTGAACTACTTATAGCGTCCCTGGTAATTGTGTTGAAGCCTCATTCCTGCTCTGCTGGTGGTCTGTACTTTTTTATAATGAAAGCTAAGTTTCTTGTACTGTCAGTTTTGTCTGTCCCACACGAACTGTTTTCACAGACAGTGATACATCCTGTATAGCGAGGCTGTTGCTGGAAATATATGTCCATTTTGAGGCACATTTTATTTTGTTGTTTTGGTTTTGTTTGTTGGTTGGCTGTGGGAGTGTTTTTATTTTTGGTTTTTATTTTGCCTGTTGCCTTTATAAGATTTAAAGGTCTCAGAGGTAATCAAACTTTTTTGCCAGCAGAAGACCGCTGTCTCTGTTTACCAAGTCCATGATAATTCCTTACTAGGTAGAGCCTTTTATAGGTGTGTCAAAAATCTCTACAGATGCTTTCAGAACCATGCTGTCAACAAATATTCTTGCTTTTCAGTATCTTTGTTGCTGTTAGCCAATAGCTTTAACTGATGGAGTAATAAGGCAATTGCTAGAGGTCTTTTCTGCAGTGGGGTTTTTGTCAGTGCAGCTGCAGTGTTGGTATCAATGATGTGACCTCTGTCTGGGTTAAGGTACTCTGTTAGGCTGCAGCTAGTGTGTCAGAAATCCCTTACACCACCTGTGGGATGAAGAAATGCTGTGCACATCGTTGTCCTGTCAAGTGGAGGATTTGCACTGGTGGCTGTGGAATGCATGTGAAATACAGGGTAAAGCTTCCAGCTTTCTGGAACTACCACTGGAGTGTTTTCTAGCCTGTCAGCATCTGTTACCCACAGACTTCTTAGAGACTTCTGCTTGTGTTTTCTGGGAACTTTGAAGGGGAGAGGGGAAGATATTAAATACATTTTACTCTTGAAAATGATCTTACGTAGTAGTGGGAAAGGAGGTGGGTTCTCAGTAATCCTCACTAGGATAATGACTCAGGCAGTTGGCACAGGCAACTGTTGGATTTCCAGGCTCTCTGGTCAAGCCTGTGCCATAGTCCTGGAGCATAGTGCTGGTTGGGTAGGATCACTGAGCCACTCCAGGTTATTTGAGAAGGATTTAATTTTGCAGGAATATAATAGTATGAAAAATTCAACCCAGCAAACTATTGCACATAGGAAGATTGGATTAGGGAACTGCATGGGATATCCTGGCACTTCCAGTCTGGTTCCCTCTGTCATGGAAGCCATGACACAACTGCCCCCTCAAGACTAGTTAGGTTCCTTACTTGAGACATACTTTTGATCAGGCAGCTTGGGTTTTTTTGTTTTGCTAGACTTGGCAAGGGAAGTGCTTTTAGCTTGCTAAGTAAGAGAGGCTCCCCTCTTGAAATCCTCTTAGTCATTTGTTTTATCTATTCCAGGTTAAATTAATCTCTTTCAAACTTTCTTTAAGTCTGCCTCTCAATAAACCAGAACTATACGTAGTAGGAGAGATTACCAGTATCACCTGTGCTTGAATGCCACTCCTGCATTTTTATCTTTACTGGAAATAGCACTGCAAATTGGTATTGCTGTGCTTTTTTTTTTCATGGGCTTTCCACATTGATACAGCCTCTGGTCATTCTGTGATTGGCTAATAGAAATATTTCTGCTTTCTGTCATATGCAACTGATGAATTCCCATATTAGAGCAGGATTTAGACTCTGAGGCATGATCCTGTGCTTTGTAATGCTATATTTCATCCCATCTCCATTATACAGTTCTGAGCTTCCTTACATTCTCTGTACTATCCTATGCCTTGCAATGACAGTGACACTCAAATTTATCATTACTAAGTTTTCTTAGCATACTTCTCCTTTTTGTACAAGAACTATTAATGAATGGTCCATGAGGTACTTCCTGCTTAATACTTTTTTGCTGTGCCAGGTCTTGTTCCAATTCCCATTTTTCAGTCTTAAGGAGTGGTTCCCTTTATGACTGTATGTCAAATGCTTTACTTAAATGCAAGTTAATTGTGTTGACTGCATATCTTTTGTGTAAAATGCAGTTTTAATGAACACAAGGATTTGGTTGGGCTCAGGTTGACATACTAACATAACAAGGCTTAATATTTTTTATAGTGTATTTAACTCCAGTTCTGTCCAGCAGGTTCTTTCCTGCCCCATTTTCCTCACTTCTGGATCTTCCCTTATTGACACCTGGTTGTCGCTGAAACCCTCATTCAGTTTTGGAGAAGTTCACAGGCATCTTCATTCATAGCTGGGGACCTAAATCTCTGGAGCTGATGTTGCCTTTGTGATCCAAATTTAGCAGTTGTGCCTCAATTTTGACCTCAGACCACAAGCTGTCTGTAGGGACACATGACTGCACCTCAGGTTGCACCTCTTTCTCCTCACCTTGCCTCCTCATTACTTCTGGTTAGTCTTATTTTCCCTTAGTGTTGAGTCATTACATTTTTTCCCAGGAACTGTGAATGTGATCCACCATTCTCTTTCTTTGGCTTCCTTGCCTACCCATTCTGATGCAAGAATGTCAGCTGAAAACAATTCTGGCTCCATAGCTGTGCCTGTCTCTGCTTTTCCGTGTTTAACTTGCTGAGTGCAGTGCAACTTTGAAACAGCAAACTGCCCCTCCTTCAGTGGCATGCCTGTCTCTTAGTATTAGCTGCTATTCTTCTCACTCAGCCCCAAATTGCTGAGGACTTTTTGTCTAGCTGTGCTGACAGGTTTTTGTACACCTGTCCTCTCCTTTTCATCCTCTCTATTTCATTTTCCTTTACACAAATATTTAGTCAATTTTTGCTGCTGCTGTTCACTGACCACCATGTGGAATTCTCTGCACAGATCCCATGCCATAATAGCTGTCCTGCTGTGGTTTGGTCAATGCATGACTGTTGTCCACCTCTTTCTCCATCTGAGCCAACCAGAGGTGAGGTACACCTGGATCTGCCATTCACTTGTAAGAAAGAAGAGGTTAGGGGTGTAATAATTAGTGGTAGCCTTGGATATAGCAACTGTGCAATAAAGAAATTCAAGATCTTACAGGGAATGAGGAAGGAGAGTGGTCAAGTACAAACCCTGGACTTTAGACAAACATACTTTGGCTTATTCAGGGAACTGATAGGTGTGGTTCCTTGAGAAGCAGCTCTGAAGGGCAAAGTGGCTCGGGGAGCTGGACAGTCTTTAAGGACCTTTAAAAGCAACCTGTTTTAAATGCAGGAAAATGAGCAGATTTATGAGGGAATAGGGAACTCACAGAGGTGGTCCCAACATCAAAAGGCAATGTACAAGTGAAGCAGGGACAGGCTACAGAGGAGGAGTTTAGAAACATTGCCTGGGCATACAGGGAATGGTATCAGCAAAGTCAAAGCTCAGCTGTAGTTGAGATCTTCAAGGGACATAAAGGACAAGAAAAGCTTCTACTGTTGCCCTAGTAATAAAGGCTGACCAAGGAAAATGTGTGCCCCATGGTGAGTGCACTGGGTGGTCCAGTGATGACAGAGATGATAAGTCTGAAGCACTCAAAGCCTTCTTTGTTCAGTCTGCACTAACGATGCTTCCCAAGCCCTGTGATCAGTGAACACATCGAAGAGGAACAGCCAACAGTGGACCGGGATGGGGCCAGGGATTAGTTGAGGAAAGTTGACCCATGCAACTCTGTGATACCCAACATGCCGCATCTGAGGGAGGGAACTGGCCAATGTCCTTTCAAGGCCACTCTCTCATCCATAATAGTCTTGTATCCAGGTTGGGACATTTTGGTCTAAATGGGCTGACAGCCATCTGGTTGGGTGATGAGGCTGAGAAGGTGGCTAATGGTTGCACTTGGCCATGAAGACGCTGACATCAGAGTACTGCAGGGATGTGTCCTGGCAGCTGTTCAGTCCAGCATCTTTGCCACTGGAGGAGGCAGTGCAGTGCTTGCTTATAAATCTACAGATGACACTACAGATAACTGGTCAATATGCTTGTGGACAGGCTGGAGGAATGAACCAACAAGAACTTTATGAAATGCACCTAAGTCAAATGTTCTTCCTTGCGAAAGAGGAGGGCTGCCTGGCTGGGAAGCAGCACTGCTGGAAGGGCCCTGGAGGCAGTGATGGACAGTGAGCTGAGTGTGAGCAGAAGGTATGCCTTGTCAGCAAAGATGACTAACAGCATCCACAGCTCGGTGGCCAGGAGCACAGCCAAGAGATTGAGGGACTTGATTACCCTTCTTTGCTCAGTACTCATTAGCTCACTGCTAGAGCACTGTGTCCAGTTTTGGGATCCTGAATTCAAGAAAAACATTGGCAAACTGGACTGAGGTCAGTGGACGATTGTCAGATTGATTGAATGACTGGATTAGCACATGGGGAAAGACTGAGACAACTTGCCTTGTTCATCCTGAAGGAAGGCTCTGAGGGGACCTAGCAACAGCAATGGCTTGCCAGCTCCTAAGAGAGAAGGACCAAGAACATGAATTGCTTTTGCCATTTTACTGGACTGTGTTACTGGCCCTATTGGTAGTCAGTCAGAAATCTCCTTAAGCCACTCTCTCTTAGGGGTCACAGGGTGGCGCAGTTACGACTTATAAGGAGTGTCAGCCCTTAGCTGTCTTTCTTTGACCACCATAGAAGCCTCAGTGGTAGAGACACTTTTGTCAACAAGCTATAGGCTAAAGTTTCTTAGTGGGGAAACTGTCCAGTAGCTGCCAAGTCAGATTTCAGTCACCACTTAAAAATTCTGGTTCTCAACAATACCTGTGAAATGTGTGGGTTGTGTGCATCTGCCATAGGTAAAAAAACGGCTCAGGATCAAATTGAGCTTGTCAGACATAGGGGAGTAAGAGGTCTTGGATTTTGTTACCTCTCCCAAAGATGGGAATTCTAGGGTAGCCTAATTTTAAAGAAGCTGCCAAATCTCTATTTATTAGTGATATTTTTTTTGTTTGTTTTAAATCAAGATGGCTGAAACTGTTTTGTTTGTCCTGCTTAGGCAGTGAAGAATGCAGCTCCAATTGTTCCTGCCTGAAATAGGTCCAATTTTATTTCTTGGGTTTTTTTTTATAGGACCTTGGAGGTGCACAACAGTAGGACCTCTGAAAGTTGTGCAGGCCAGCTGTTGTACGAAAGAGGTTCGAATTACATCAGCTTGCTCAGGACCTTGTCCAGACGGGTTCTGAATACCTCCAGCCAAGGATGGATGCTCCAGAGCATTTTCTGGCAGCCTGTTCCAACGTTTTACTACCATTATGTGTTTTGTTTGTTTTGTCAGAGGTTTTTTCTTACAAACCAATTCCTTATAGGGAGAGAATTGGCCATGCTGCAGTGAGTTTCTGTTGCCTCTCACCCTAATCTCATGCACCTCCAAGGGGAGGCTGGCCCTGTCTGTGCTTCACCAGTCCATATGGCTGTCGCACTCACCCAGGCCATCTCCTTTTCCCTTTTCTCCTCCAGGCTGGAGAAGCTCTTGCAGCTTCTCTCGGCAGGTCTGTGCTCCAGCCTCCAACATCCTACTGAGCCTCTGTGGGCCTTGCTCCAGAGTGTCACATCTTTGTGGCTCTGCGCCCACCAGTCCAGATCCAGTTTCACCAGTGTGGCGTAGCAAGGAAGAGTGTCTTTCCCAGGCTTGATGGCAACACGTGCACTAATGCAGCCCCTTTTGCAGCTGACCTTTGCTATGGCTGCCTTGCCCCACAGACTCTTTCTGCACTTGTCGTCTGTCCATCAGGGCCCCCAAGTCCTCTCCTGCCAACCTGTTTTGTACCCCGCCGATGCCCACCTGTCCCCCCGCACGGCGCCGTTCTGTCCGTTCTATTCGAAGGAGCAGAACTTCTCCTGTGCTGAACTTCACCGTGCTGAAGTGCCGTCCTGTTGCTGCGGCTCTGAACAGCCCTGCTGCCCTGACTGACTTGGGCTCAGGACCCTGGGAGGCCTGAGGACAGGACTTAAGCAGGAGCAATGGAGCCAAAGACAACGTGGAGAGCCACAGCCTTCTCTGTGGCTTTTGACATGAGCAGCAGAACCAGACCCAGACCTGGGTTTTCCTTAGCTTTCCTTCTGCTGCTGATCTCCTTTCAGAAGGCTTCCTCATTGCTTTCCCCAGCCTGCTGACTGCTGTCGTTGCCTTCCAAGCTGTCGTACTGTGACAGCCATAGAAGCTGTCCAAAGATGATGTTTGTATCCCAAAATCTGTAGTGTTGCAGCTGTTCCTTGGTTTCTGGTTCTGTCTCTTAAGCCTTGCACATCTGTTTACAGTCAGGTGTGGTGGGGCCCCCACACTGTGCTGCTTGTACAAGGAAATGGTGAGAGACTCTCCCATCAGGCCAATCCTTCCACACTGTCCTCACTACCGCCACTTGCTAGTTGGCCATTTTTTTGTCACCATTGATAAAAAAACCTGTGATAATCAAGGATAAAAATACATAATTTAGTAATAATTGCTTTTTACTAGTTTTTAAAAGTTTGAAACATTTGAATTTTCACAATAGAAAGATAAACAACTCCAGCCTCTAGAAAGACACTGTCTTACTGATGTTAATAGTAATCTCTTCCAGTTATCCATGTAATTCTAAGATAAAGTGTAACTATATGTGCTTCAAAACCTTGGCTGACAAGATGCTGCTTCTGCTAGGTGCTTTCTGGAGTGTGTTCAACTGGATAAAGGCCGGAATGGAGAATTTAAGCATTGAAATACTCTTTTCACATTTATAGTTAGAACTTTTGTAGAAGAGTGTAGACTTTCATGGAGCTATGAACTTTTCAGTTAGGGCAAGCCATGCAAGAATAAGGAATTAGGCAGGCTGCACAGATCCTTATCACATAAACACTATCATGCCTCCAAAAGATTATTCTATTAGTAGGGTGAGAAAGCAAGACTGTAAGAGCTGCCAAAACTGGCCTGAGTGAGCCTTTGATCTAGCCCAAAATCCCATTTTTGCTGTGACCATAGCACATCCCTAGAGAAGAATACAAACACAGCAAGTACAATTCTTCTCTCAAATGCTCTCCCAACCTGTGGCCATTTGCAGTTCAAGGAATTAGATGTAGTTTTATCTTTGGCTGATTTTAAAGTGTTTGTGCTTTTTAACATCTTATAATATTTAACATCCAGTTTGGTTATAGGAATGGAATAGGAAATAACCCTTTCACTTTCATGTGGTGAAAGATGTAAAAGCGTGGAATAGAAATATTTATTGAAGATTTCTGCTGTTTCTACAAACTTACTAGAAATTTTGTTAGATCCTGGGTCTAGTACCCATTGAAGCAGCTGGAAAGGTTGTATCATATCACCTGTGTTGTATAGGCTGTATTAAGGACTCTGTAGGCCTCTCCCTGCTTCACCTTGTGCCCGGGGGTGGGTCATGAACTGACTCTGATGGAACTTGGCATTAACGGTCTGAAACGACTTTCTTGGTCCAGAATTTTTAATTGACTGCAGCACACCATGGTTGATTTCCTCAGGCAAGGAACTGAGGAATCTTTTCATCTGTGTAGAACAGGAAGAAACCGTTGGGGTGTTTTGTTGGGTCCAAGGATTTGCACTCACTGCCTCACTGCCCTTACTCTGCAAGCTGTCTGTCAATTCCTTCATGTTTCCAGGGTAATGCTTGCTCTTCGTGCTTATGTTTCTTTTATTATTCTGCTGATACTAACAGTTTGAGAAAGCATATAAGCAGTTAAAAATATAATGGTTTGGCTAAAGCTGAACAGAATTTTTTGCTCTGTGGTTTCTGCTTTTCCAAAGTATCAATCTTGCTGTAAGTAGAGCAGGTATTCTACCATCTCAAAACAAACAGAGTAGGTTGAGAGACACTTATTTGATAATCTTAATCAGTCTAAATAGAGCAGGGAGAAATTGTTCGTCTTCAGGCTGGAAAAGAAAATTATTAAGAAAGGGATGACAAAAACCTGTAAGACATGTGGGAAAGGTGCCTGGGGATTGCCTGCCCACCACTCTTCCAGCAGTGCAGGGAAATGGCATCACTTGAAGCTCACTGGTGGCAGGTTCCAAATGAGCAAAAGGAGGTACTTCGTCCCACATTGCCTGGTGAGGTTCTGGAATGCTCTGCCTTGGGCTATTGCAGATATTAAAAGGCAGCAACTTTCAAAGACAGCAACTTGTCAGACACAAAACTAGGAGAGCCAGCTATTGATATGACCTCGTGCAATAGTTCTCGTGTCCTTGCAGAACACAGGGAGCAGGTGTATGGCTGGTGTCTCTCACGTAGGTGTTTGCGTCTTACACCAGCTGTAAACCGTAATTTTAACTGTAACTAATTCTGATTCTAAAGCAAAACAGGAAAACCAACTCACTTTTAATTCCTATGGAAATATTGTAACAGTTAAATATTTTAGTTACATAGGTGAAAGCTAGAGTGAGTATTATAGAAATAGACAAGATTTTCTGGTAGATCTATTTTAATTACTTACAGTACCTTTTTTTGTGGTTCACCTGCATGTGGTATTCCAAATTAAGAACCAACATTTTCCTTTAAGGGTATACTTACTCATTTCTAAGCTCAGTTCATTAGGTCTTCCTTCCAACCTACTTCATATCCCCTCCTCTGCTAACTTCCTTGTAAAAGAGAAAATAAAAAAGGGGGTTGTCAGTAGAACGAATGTAATTAACTAATGTATTAAAATACCAATAAAAGTTGGCAGGATCATAAGTTGACACCTGATAGCTGGTCATGTTGAAACTTTTACATGAAGGTCAATTTCACCTGAGCCAGGAAGATGTGCTGTCACAGGCTGGCATCCTGCGTGACAGTTTTTACTTACAATGGGTAGCACTTGTTTTTGAAACATCAACAGAGATACAGCACTCTTCTAGTTTTGAACAGGACAAATTCTCTGTACTTTGGATTGCCAAGAGTAGTGGCTCCCTGGCTGCCGGTAGCTAAGCCTCACTTGAAGAACACAGCCACGATTCAGGCCTTGTGGATTCAGGCGGGGTCTCCCAGAATCCATTAGCTTCAGTTCTGTGCTCCCGTTTTTCAGTCTATGCTTGTCCCATGCCACTGAGACCTGCCTCACTGTCTGGGTGCTGCTGTCGGAGGGAGAACTCCTCTGGGCACGTCTGTCCAAGGACTGGGAATGTGTCAGTATTGCTGTTCTGGAACATGGCAGATTCGTGCTTCCAGTGCTTGGATATTCCTTGCTTCTTTCTCAGATCCGGGAGCTGGTTCCTGAGTCCCAGGCCTACATGGATCTCTTGGCCTTTGAACGCAAACTAGACCAGACCATTATGCGGAAGCGCGTGGATATTCAGGAAGCACTGAAGAGGCCAATGAAGGTATGTTGTGAAAAATTTGTAGATTGTGTCAGGGGAGGAAAATAATTCCTGTAGTAAATGGTGGAAATACCTTTCCAGTAAAAGTCCCATTAACAGAAATGCTTTAGAATGGGTCAGACAAAGCTCCTAAGAGCAAACAGCTGAGAAACAGCATGCATAGAAAAGTGGTAGAGAAAATTCTGTGGCAATTACCAGCTCTAGCTTCTGAGTCTTTAATAAGGGGAGTAATAGCCTAAGGATAAATAAACACTGGTTTGGGAACTTTGTATTAAAATGATAAAGAAAGAGAAAATAAGAGATTAGAGGGGCGTGCTGAAGGTATGTGTTACATTTCTAATTCAAATTTGGTCAGAAGTGGAACTTGTGGAGTAACAGAACATACAATGGGAAGAATTACTTACAGAAATGATTATTTGTGTAAGAAAAGAATCAATGACATTTCCTGTAGTTTCTATTGGATCAAGTCCAGCATTTCACTCTTCCTAATATCCCACTGAAATGGTCTAAGTTTTCTGAGTCTATTCATTGGAATCATGGAAGATTTTAGGCAGGAGGCAACTGCAGTTACCTAGTTCAGCCTTCTGCTAAAAACAGAGTTGTCAAGGCCTTGCTGAGTTTTGAAAATCTGTAAGGATGGAGGTTTCACAGCCTCGTCAGGCAGTCTGTTACAGTTTTTGTCCACTCCCATTGTGAAGAATTGCTTTTCATGTCTCACTTAAGTTCTTGTGACTGTATGGGGTAGCTCATATTCATTCATCTAGTAATTTCCATAGAATGAAGGGTTTTGTGGCTGTATGTCTGCTGTGAAGTAAAGCTATCATTCTTGTCTGTACCACGGTGATGGGAGTCAGCCCAACAAAGATCAATATTCCGTTGTGTGTGTCACTGTACAGGTATCTGATAAAATGTGGAAAGCTTTTACCTCTTGATGTTTTTCCAGTTGATATATGTGAAACAAAAAACAAAAACAACAAAACAACAACAACAAAAAATAATTAAATTCCATTAACATACCTAGATAGATAGGAAACTGAATCATGGATCATCCAAACCACAAGTTCATTGTTAAAAAATGTGCATAGTAGATAGGACTCTCAGAAGAAATAATTTGTCTGACCTTCTTGATATGGGTAGAACACCTTTCTTTTGAACTAGCTAGGAATCTGGCCATGTTTAAAAGTGATTGAATACTTTGAATTGAATTCATAAATCAGCAGGAAATTGTTTATTCTGTGGCAAGCTCTTTAATGAGGGATTTAACAGGTACACAAGGTCCCAGCTGTAAGCTGTGCAATGGAGATAGTCAGTGTCTGGGATAGGGAAGAGTGTAGGAGGCACAACACTCTACAGAAACTGTAGACAGAAAATTCTGTTTCCGTCTGAGGCTCAGCACACACATTTTAAGTATCAGTTACTCGCTGAACATCTAGAGAATGATCAAACAGATGTTTTTCAAATACATATACAGGTAGTCCTGGCAGACCTGTCAAAATAGGGCTAAACCTAGATAAACTTGGGTTTTTCTTAATGTTTTTTCATATTATTATAGTTGCAGAATTGTTAACAGCAATAGAAGTTATCTCTGCATTTCCATCTCTCATCAAAGCTCTTGTAATTTTGAAATATTTGCCTTAAAACTGATTCTCAAACTGGGACTGTAATCCTGGGAGAGATATGAATTTGTCTGAGGTATGTGAAATTATGTAGGGAATATGCAGGATTCCTCAGAATTATCAGCTGTAATTGCAGTTACAGTGTTAGTCACAGTGATTGAGCTGTAGCTAGAAATAGTAGTAGGGAACCACAGATTTATGGTCTAGTGTTGCTCAGGCTGGGTATTGTTTTCTGTCTGAAGACTAACCATTCTGGGGAAATTTTAGGGGGAAGTGGTTTAAGCATTTTTTTCCTGAGGACAGTGCATAAAATATGTTTGGCTTGTTGATCCTGCTTGGATCTCCTGAGAACAGTTGCACTGTGGAACCAGATGAGAGCTGTGGGATGGCTCAAGAAGTGAGGAGGCCTGGGGGTTGTGCAGCTGTTGAAGGGGGAAGTGGCCTTCCCCACCTGTCAGCTCCTTTGACCGCTGTCAGCAGCCCCCTTCAGCGGCCAGCTTTTCCAGTTTAGATCCTGCCTTGGCAGTTTTTTGCTGGTTGGGCACTGCTGTATTCTCTACTCTTCTTCAGCCAGTCCTGCATTCTTGGATTACATCTGTCATGAGAGTCTCAGAATTCCTTGTCTGCAGAGCAGCATTAGCGAGAGTCCTTGTACTGACTTCATGGAAGACCCACATGGTCAGAATTCCAGAAAGAACTTTTAGGAGGTAATCAGGCAGACAGGGCTGTTTGACAGATATAGCAAGCTCTGTGGCCTGAAAGAAATAGAAATCATACACTCAACTCCAAACCAGTAGATGTTATCAAAGAAGAATGAATTACTGAAAAATCTATGCAGCTCTAAGGCCATGGTGGACTTTGGGAGTGGGATTTATTTGGCTAAGTATAGACATATCCATTTTTTTCATTTATATGTGAGCTAGTCACTGTTGGCCCCCTTCATAGTTGAGAGATTGAGATGGTGTAGGCAGTGGTGTTCAGGGCACAATTCTTCTCATACAGAAGTGGATATTTGAAAGAATATAGATAAATAATGCCCTAAAAAAAAAAGCATATTTCTCTCCATTGTGTAAGCCTGAGGTAGACAGTTGTGGGCATAAACATAGTTTTAAGACTGAGATGATTTTCATCCCAAAGCTTGAACCAGGGTCTTCTGACTGAAAGAGGGATGAGACCCATGTCACAGGCAAAGGCTCCTACTCCGAGTCCTGGCACCACAGACAGTACTTTGGTCTACCCAAACCAGAGGCTGTCATTCAGGGACTGTCACTCTTTCGCAGTGAACTGGTGTGGGACATTCAGTTTACCAGACGTGTATAGTTGCAGTTTCCAAGCTAAATTATATGCTTCCAGGTTCTCCATTTTTAGGTTAAAAACAAGTAGTAGCATCAGAATACCATCGTAGTGTCTCTCTCCCTAGTTTTGTGAATTGAGATTTTTTCCCCACTTTCAGGTTTTAAGATGACGGAGGAATTGATACTGGATTGTTGCCAGAAAGCAGTTTGGTTTTTTTTCTGAAACACTTGTTTTGTGGCATAATTTTATGTGTTCTGCTTTTTTGCTTTATGAGATAAGGAAAATGCGAACACCTAATCTCCTTCTTTAATCAGTCAGCGTTTTAAAATGTCTTTCAGGTTCTTTAATGTTCTCTTTTCTCAGGTAAAAAATTCATTCCTCCCAATCACTGTAGAAAAAGAACTTTTCAGTGCACCTGGCTTCTTCTTATTACCTGTCACTATACAACTCCTCATTCTCTCCTGAGAAAGTACAGTATACAACTACCAAATAAGCTGCTTCAGCTGCTTTTGTAGACTATTGTGCGTACTAATTTCCATTTTATTCCTCTGTTGCATTTGTTTCACCTTTTTTTGAATCTTGTTGTTGTTTAAGCTTTTATAGAACTGTCTACAAGTGTTTTTCATGAGCTGCAATTTTGAACTCAGTGAATTCTGTCTTGTTCCTTTTATTATTCATGATACTTGTGTAGTCTACCAAGTCACTCATTTTTCTGCTTTGGGTTGGCCATTTTTAAGTTCTTGTCCATTTTTTTTTCAGGAGTTACCTAATTAATTTTGTTTCCTCTGTGAATTTTGCCATATCTTGCTGCTGCTCGGAGTGAGACACCTCTGTATTCCAGCTCTGATATGGACTCTGTTTAACTTGGGTCTTTTGTAATGAACAGACAGCGGTCATTGTTTTTCTGTCTCCTGATTGTTAGTCTCCATGCTACCACTGTTCATTTTGCTTCCTAAAATGTTTTTTTTTTCTCTGAGATCAGGAAACAGTTACTCTATATGCAAAGGCTGAAACACAGATTTTAATCTTTTCTGTGCTTTTTGCTTGAGGTATTTATGCTATGTTGAGGTTCATAGAAATTCACCCTTAAGATGTACTTAGAGAGCTCTTAACACAATACTGCTTGTAAGATTGGCAGCCAGATTTTCTTGAGTCAATCAGCAATAGACTATATGCTGATAACTTTGTTTGTTTGTTTGAAATCCCAAGCACAACTTCCCTGGAAGTGTCCTGGAGGTTTTGTGTCCAGCCTGAGAGTTCATTGAAGGAAACTTTAACTTCAGCAGTTGATGGAGATTTGTCTGGGGGATAGCACACAGATCGTGGAATCATCAGATACTCACTTCCTGATTTGACTTGTTAGGGATTCAGTACTAATGGAAACTGAAAAAAAACCCCAAAACAGTAACACTGTAAACCAGGGGAATTTTTCTGAAGGATTTGACAGATTTCCAGCATTTCACTCATTTACTTGAACTTAAAGCTGTATTGATGTGTGTGAAGATGACATCGGAGAACTTGGAGAGAGAGCAGGTGGAGCTGTGCTGCTCCACCTTTCTGTCAGCCTCCCATTCAGAGCTGTTTGATTTCATGTGAGCTCTCCCAGCAGTTGTGCTGAGACCTTTGCAGGAGTTCATTGCTGACATGATCACTTATCTGTTACATATGATTATTTTTTTCCTTTTTGCTTTCTCAAGGAGAAATTGTAAGTGAAGTAAAATGGGTTTAGGGGAAGGCTTTTCATTTTAATATGACTGCTATTTAAAGTTCCTTTTGCTAAAGAGAGTCAAAGATCTGTATCTTACTCTTAGAGAACAAGGAGATCAATCATTTACTGATTTTTGGACAAGAGATGATTTGATTCACAATGTTGATCAGTTCTCTGTGAAGTTCTCCCTGCTTAGCTTTGCCTTTGTGGGTGGTAAGGTTCTGGTGTGTCTGAAGAGATGAAGTGTGATGCTTTCTCTTTGCCCTAGAGCTGTAAGTCTTCTCTTTAGTTTTTGCTCCCAACTACTGAGAATCCTTTGGTTGCTTGCTTTTCTGTTCTCCGAGAATCCACCGTACTCCAATCTCCTCTCTAGGAGAACAGATTTTAGGTCTGTGTGATAAAGTGCATGGCTAAGAAATTTGCAGAATTTATTGAAGGGCAGTGGCTTCTTGCCACTGCTTTATTTAAGCTGCAAAACAATCAAGTTGCACATAACTTTTATCATTTCCTGCCTGGATGAGGTGGAGTTGCTTAACTGGATATGGAAGAATATGTCATTCTGAGAGCCTTCTGGATATGACCTTGACGTTATTGTGGAACACAGGGGTACTGAGAGTGAACCAAAGGCAGTGGTTTTGGGTGTGTGTCAGCAGCCGAAGAGACTTTATGGTCCGTATAATGACTCTAAAACCCCACCCAGCACCATCTTGGTGTCTTTCTTCCTTGAGCTCAGTTTTTACTGTATCTCATTTCTGAACTGGCATCTTCCAAGACTGGATAGCCTTATGATAGCAGTATAGCTGTGCATGCTGGAGTTGTTACTCATTGGATAGATCCCTTCAGGTAGGATTCAGACTATACTCTTGGGTCTCTGCCAAGGGTGTTGCTTCACAGGCTCGGTGGTAGTTTAAATCAGCTGCCAGGAGAATAGTCATGGTAGGAGAGGAGGAGCTTGAGGGTCCAAAGTAACTGTTCCTGGCTGTAGAGCCATGGTTCTGAAATTTTGCTAGGGATTTCTAAATTTATTTTCTTTAAATTCCACTGCACGAAGTATGCATTACCACTGTTGGTGATAAGGGTATGTAGGGCAAGTTCAGGTGCCATTGTCTAGTTTCTGGGCCTGGAAGAGGAGACAGCCTCCTAAAATGTCTGGGAGCAGAACCGTTCCCAGGTAGCTTTTACAAGGAGCCAGTGGTGCTGGCGACACTAGATGTGTAAGGAAGAGGTGGTGGTAATTCTGGAAAGGGCAGAAAAAAAAGGAAAAATTGAGCAGCAGCAGGGAAATATGGAAAAAAATGGAGGAGTGGCAGGAAACAAACAAGATGTGGACACAATGGCAGCAGCTTCAGAAAGGTAGTTGAGGTTTGAATGTGTCTGGGTCAGTGCAGTGCTGTACAGGGCATGTTGAGCTGTTCAAGCAGTGTTCATGGACAGATGCCTCTTTCACAGTTTCTTTTACTGCTCTCCAGAATATCTCTGGCAGGTCTGGCTGACTCTGCAGGTCATGCCTGAACCCTGGAAGTCACAGATTTGCTGGAATAAGAGCAAACCTGAAGAAATGAACCATTTTCAGGGACATGTAAGCAGAGAAAATTTGGTTTACAGATTTTTTTTTTGTATTTATTTTATCCAGCAAATGTCGGTTTTCCTTCTTTATGTGCCTTTATTTTGTTTTGTGTTCTAATGAAGATTTTTATTAGCTTTAAAGCCCATTTGGTGTTGAAGTATTGCAGCTGTACAGTTGCCCTACCTGACTGGTTTCTTGAGGAATCAGAAGCAAGGATCTTTCTATGGTTGCATTGAAGAGATTATCACTGCCTTAATAGTGTTGCAAATTTGCAGTACCTTTTGGGCCAAAATCTGAAGACAGCCCCCAGGATGCAGGTTGGACATCTTGTTGTCAGATAGAATGTCTCTGCCCAGCAGAGGTCGGAGGCGCAGCATGCCACAGTACAGACAGGTTGTCAGTAGTGTCTGTATCATGTTGGAGTCAAAGGCCAAATGGCTTTCAATGTAAAAGCAAGATACATAAAAAGTAGGAGAAATTACAATTTTAGAGATAGCCATTACTTAGTATTTTTATTCACAATTATTCTAAGTTCCCCTCTGATGTGGAAGTCAGCTCGTATGTAGGTGTTACAGTCAGGAAAGAATTAAATTTGAGAAAGAGAATTTTTTGTGTAAGACCAAACACTCTAAATTGAAGAGAGAGATGCAGGAGAAATAGCCAAATGATTTGCAGACTCACACTCTGGCAAAGCAGGGAAAGTATAGGGAAGCCAGCAGGAGACCAGTTCTGGAAAGTCAGCTGCACCTAGTTGGGCATGACTTGAAAGACGAGTGCTAAGGGGCTATCAAAGGGAAAGAGTGAAAGTGTGGAGGAGAGGAGCTCGGTACTTCACAGTTCAGTTGGGTGTTATTGCTAACTTGGTTATAGGTGGACTGGACAAGACAGCTAGAGAGAAAGGGAGACATCTAAAATACTCAGATTTGAATAAGGATGTTATTGCAGAGAATTATCTTGGTGATGAAATGTCAGACTTCTGAGGAAACAGACACAGTTCCTAGCTGGATATGGGAGATAGGAGGAGAGAAGGAGTTTCCAGGGTAAATGGGAGAATTAAGATGATGTCTTTGGAAACTGAAAGAAGAGGAAATGGAATCAGTGATATAAACCTGAAATATCAGGAGAGTATCTATGAGGAACTATTAAGTAAAAGCCTGCTTGTGTATGTAGTACAGTTCTGCAAGTAATCCAGGTGGGGATAAAATTTAGGAATGTTGCATAAAATGCGGAGGGTAATTTGAAGAGTTGTGAATTTAAAAATGTGAAGTCCTTCACAAGTCCGCCACACGAAATAGAGACTTGGGGTCATTAAAATAATTATATTATGAAAGAGCACTTTGGCAACAGAAATCCTGTGGGAAAGGATGGAGAAAACATGGATTCGCAGGAATATTTTTCTGCCTATCTGCCTGTTCTTACCTGTGTAAACCTGTCATTTTCTGCACTGATGGCACTTTGGAAAATCTTGTTCCCTGCCAGAGCATACTATTGACGCTCCATTTCTGTCAAACCTCTCTGTCACTGTCTTCTCCAGATTTGGCAAAATGTAGTAATTTTCCTGTTCCTCTTCAGCCATACATCTCTGCCTTCCCCATTCCTCTATGCCAGATTATGCTCTATAACCTGCTGTGTGTAACTTCCTTCTCTCCTATGGTGTGTGAAAGCTTTATAGGATTGCTCCTTTCTTATGTTGTTTTGTCTGCATTAACTTGGTAACTGTAGCCTTTTTGATGTTGTGTTGTACATAGGTATTGGAGATTAGAGTCCCAAAGTAATTTTTGGTAATAATCTTTTCTGGAATCCATGCATCACACTTAATGGCTGTGTTTTCCACATGGTGCATGGAAGGAATGGCGCTGAGAGATGACACGGCCATAAGCCACGACACTGACTGGGAAACTTCAGGTGGTCTGTAAAAATGACAATGTATAGGCATGATTGTATCTCTGACAGACTTGAGCACCTGGGTGTTAGGAATGAAGCAGGGTGCCTTCCTTCACTCAGGTCTCCCAGCAAGGTGGAGCTGCAACATGTTTGCTGAGGGTGAAGGCAGGTGGGAGGCAAGAGGAGGGTAAGGCAGCCGGCGTGTGTTGGTGTGTTCAGGTGTGTCTGCATGAGGATTATTACCAGATGTTGCATGATGGTAGAATGCAGATGAGCAGAGATGTGCCTGACAGGTAGTTTGCTGCGTGAGCTGTATTTGTGACTTCCATTTACAAATCTGAACTGATGCAACTATGAAAGACATTTATGTTGCAATAGAGTTGCAGCTGAGTTTTAGCAATCTAGCTAGGTTGGAGCCAGAAAGGACATCATATCATGTTTTTCTCACAATGATTTCTCAAATATCTAATCCAGAAGTACAGGATGTATCACTTCTCAGGCTTGGCAACCTCCTGTCTTCCTCCATTTACAGTGAATTTTAGTATGTTTTATAGCCAAGAGTTTTTGAAAGGAATTTTCAGATTCAGCTCTTCAGTGTATTTTCTTACATGTAACAGAATTTTAAATTCTAATATAACCGGTACAACTGTACAAAACATGGAGATTCTCTACTGAATGTGTAATTATCACTTTTCCTGCGGCGTCCTCAGATCTTGAACTTAAACTGGATGTGTATTTTTTTCCCTTGTCTATGTGTATAACAGCAAAAGCGGAAACTGAGACTTTACATCTCCAACACATTTAATCCTGCAAAATCAGACGCTGATGACTCCGATGGCAGCATTGCTTCGTGGGAGCTGCGTGTGGAGGGGAAGCTCTTGGATGATGTATGACTTATCTCTGCTTCACTGGGGCTGGCAGGACTCTAAAGATTGTCCTTTGGGGTGGCAGGTTTTACTGGGGACATCAGCTGAGACAACACTTGTCTGAATGGCAGTGTTGGCTTGTTGCTGCTGGGAAGGCACCGTGCCCAACCCAAGTGAGGGGTAAGGCCCTAATGGGAATCTTGGAGAGTGCAGCAGAAAATAAGGCAAACGTAAGGACAGGACAGGTAGGAGGAAGTGGAGAAAAGAGGGCTGAGATTAATCCCTTTGAAGAGATGACAGGGTTCAGGTTACAACAGGTGTGATAATTCAGGCCTACATCAGGCATTGCATCTTGTGAAGAGCAGGATAACAAGGAGAAGGCAGTACATCATATTCTTAGGGAGTACAACATGATGTATGAATGGTTAGAGCAAGGATGGAAGAAACATTTTATCATTATGAAGCCCTCAGAACCCTCAGTGATGGATTTAGCTGTCCTTGGGGGAGGCTGGACTTTCCTCGTAAAGGCGTCCTCTCTTTGAATAGACTTCACAAGTAAGTGTTTATAGGCTAAACAGATGGAGAACATGCATGCATGGAGAGGGCAAGGCTTTCAGTCTGTCTGGACATAACTGGACATGAATCAGAGTCTTGCTGGAGGATGAAGTGGTGACAAAGTGCAACATCTGGGAATTGAAGTTAGACAAATTCAGTTTAGAAATTAGAGCATATATTTCAATAAAGAAAGAGGTTCTTTATTGGAACAACATAGCTTTTCAATTACTGTCATTTTTTAATAAAATATTATCTGCATGAAATACAAAGAAATAAATTGGAATCCTGTGGCCTATATTCTGTGGAGAGTCAGATTAGGTGATCACAGACCTTCCAGTTTTTAATGTAGACAGTATGAGCTATGTAGTAAACAACGAATACTGATAATTAAATGAAAAGACAAAATGGAAATAGTTTTGCTTTGTGTATGACCAGTCTGCAAAATTTACTGTAATCTGATAAATCAGACCAAGAAATTAACATTCATCAAAAAACCCCAGGCTATTAAAAAGAAAGGTTTACAGAGGCCTTAGGATCATAGAATGGTCTGGGTTAGAAGGGACCTTCAAGACCATCACTTTCCATCCCACTGCCATGGGCAGGGACACCTTCCACTAGCCTGGGTTGCTCAAAGCCCTGTCCAACCTGGCCTGGAAGACTTTCACGGATGGGGCAGCCACAGCTTCTGTGGGCAACCTGTGCCAGGGCCTCACCACCCTCTTAGTAAAAAATGTCTTTCTTATGACCAGTCCAAACCTACAGTCTTTCATTAAAACCACTGCCTCTCGCCCTGTCACTACAGGTCTTGGTAAAAAGTCTCCTTCAATCTTTCTTACAAGTCCCCTTTAAATACTCCCTAGAGTCTGCTTTTCTCTGGGCTAAACAACCCCAGCTCTCTTAGCCTGTCCTCACAGGAGAGGTGCTCCAGTCCTGAGATAATTTTCATGGCTGTTCTCTGGACCTTTCTCATGTGTGCCATGTTCACCTTACAAGCCAGTCCTTTTCAATAACACTAAGAGTCAACAAAATCTTCCCTAAAGTGTGCACTGTTCCACTACTGTTGAGATTTTTGCATCTTACCCTGTGTTTGTCAGAGGGAGAGCTCCATTAGATTGATCACACTTGTGGTTTGCATGGGATTTAATGTTCAAGACAGACAGATTGAGAAGAAAGTCTAGGACACAAGCTAATACATGCAGCCTTATACATGTGTGGTTCTTCTGCTTGTACAGCTCAGCAAACAGAAACGGAAGTTTTCATCTTTTTTTAAGAGTTTGGTTATTGAACTGGACAAAGATCTTTATGGACCTGACAATCATCTTGTGGAGGTGAGAAGGTTGTGCACCCTTTGCATACAAACCAGTTACTGGCACACATAGACGCCTGGTGCCTGTCGCCTCCCTTGTTTAAGGGACCTTGCATTCATTATCTCATTTAAGGTATTTTCAAAGTTTTCAAAATTCCATTCTTCTTAAGAATGTTTGCTAAAGGCACCTACTCTAAAAACATAGATGGATTAGTGATGTAGTGGACATCTTAGAACAGAATGTATGAAAAGATGAAAAAATTGTGCACATTTTTCCTAACAAGTAAAGTGTGCTAACAGCAGAGCAGATTCTGCACTAAAGCTGAATAGAAATGACTGGCGAGGGTGGGGGGGTGTTGTGGTTTGGTTTTGTTGTTGTAGGGTTTCTTTTTTAGATTGCCAGATCTTCAGAAAGCTTGTACTTGTATGATTCTAGCACGGTGTACTGTGCAAGATGCACTTCATGGGCATCAGTGAAAAAAAGACCAACAGTTCTGCTTTTCCCTTTGTTAGTGGCACAGAACTCCCACAACCCAGGAAACGGACGGCTTCCAGGTGAAGAGACCTGGGGATGTCAGCGTGCGATGCACTTTACTCCTCATGTTGGACTACCAGGTCAGTGCACTGCTTTCGGCATGGAAAATACAGCCACTGGGACCTAGTGCAACGGAGCAAATTCATCTTGTCACATACATCAAAACCCAGTATACTTGAACTTGCAGTGTCACATGGTCCATTGAAGTTAGAATGATACCAAACTGACAGATTATTTAAAATCTAAAGGAGACAAATCGAATGAGTTTCTAATATAGTCTAGCAAAATGTTGGTCTTGGTATGATGATAATTAGTATTTTTATTGTCCATCTGGAGAAAAAAAAATGCATTTCTTCCTCTAGCTTCTTAGAGAATAGTCATATAAGTCGCACACAAATTATGTGTGTGGTTCTTTAAAAAAAATTCAAAGGACTAAACTTTTGCTAGTGGTACCTGAACTAGCTGTGTAGCTGTGGCAGCCTTACCTTGGCACAAGCAATGGACACTGCAGTTGTGGAGCTCACTAATCTGACTGAAACCATCCCTGGAAGAAATGTTGCTGTCTTAAGGAAACTGTTAAGAATGCACTGCTGTGAGTAGATGGGATTCCCCCTTTTCAATGATCATTCAGGCTCAGATGCATTTTGCTGGTATAACTTTAAGAACTTGTTCTCTGCCACCTTCTTTCCCCTCCAGGCAAATAGCATCTATTCAGGATAAAGACACTCCATTTTATGTTAACAGAGGGAAAATTTTATTGATTGTAGGGAGCATCTGGGCTAACTGAAATACTGATATAGGCAGTGAGAATTCTTACTGTTAAGACAATATAAGGATGTTTGTTATGCTCACTGTTATTATAAATTTATGCTTTAGAATAGATGTTCTTTTATCCCTAAGTCTTGATTTGTTATAAAGCTAGCTTTGGGTGACCTGCCACCCATCAGAGTAATCCTTGTTTAATAATGTGGCAAATACTAAACCTGAGTATGAGTACACACTTGAAAAAGCATCAAATTCCAAATTATCCAAGGAATTTATATTACTAGAGATGGAGAACGGGGAAGTTGAATTGTATCACTGAGATCAGGAAAAGAAATAAAATCCATTGACTGGTTGTGGTTGGGTAAATGTTTTGGTGTCCACCAGAACGGTGGGAACATGTGTGAAAAAACAGAGTTCCAAGACAGTGTGTTGATGTGAGACAGCAGTTCTTAGCAACTGTGGAAGCATCATCCTGCCTTCCTTCTCTCTCTCTATGGTTAACTTCCAGCAGTTCAGAGGAAGGGCTGTTCTTTTTCTTCTCCCATTCCCAAAAGTGAAAATTGGCATCAGTGTTGAAAAAGAAAATTCTTCCTGAGTCTTTGTGCAAGTTTTTATTATTTGAAGCATGTGCTACAGGTAGTCCATGTGCACAGCACAGATACAATGTCCCTCTTCCAGAGTACCAATGGTGGGACACAAAACCACAAACTTTTATTTTTGCAGTCTCTGCCATTGAATGGGAGTCCCCTAAGAACTAAAACTGCAACTTCATACTTGTGTATCTGTCTGCTTTCCTCTTTATTGCCACCTCCTTCGCTTTCTGTTCCAGCCTCCCCAGTTTAAACTGGACCCACGGTTGGCCCGTCTCCTGGGGATCCACACGCAGACACGCTCGGCCATCATCCAGGCTCTCTGGCAGTACATCAAAACAAACAAGCTGCAAGACTCCCACGATAAGGAATACATTAACTGTGACAAGTACTTCCAGCAGGTAACTCTTTTTTGGACACAGTAGCTCTTTAGAAGCAAACTGTAACATCCAGCCACAAATTTGGGATGAATGAAAGGGACGGATTTTTATCTTCCATTAATGATTTGCAGTATTCTCAGTACAGAATGGCTTTCATCAGCCACTACAACTAATACCATTAACACCCTCCCCATGTGCCAGTGTTGTCAAAACCCCCTACATCTGGTGGTTCAGCACTCCCACAAAAGCTGTGGCCTTTCCAGGAAGGAGGACTTCTGTATTGATTTGATGGAGTTTTTCCTTCATTGTATTATGTTATACTAAGAAACATGAAATAATCTGCTGATTCCGATTGTCAAATCTTATGTAGACCTGTTTTCTTCCCTTCTCTTTCCCTGTTTATGAAGGAAGAAGACATGGAAAATATAATTAGAAAAGCTGTTTTTTCTTAAATCTTCTTCAGATAATAAAATGATCTGCGTGATATTTTGAAAGTAGCATGTTGAGACTTTTTGTCTTTCACAATGACCTCTAGAATTAACCAAGAAGGCCACTTAAAAGCATCTCCACCCTTTCTGTAAATATGATTATGGGGTTTTTTGGAAAGGTAGTGTTAACTGAGCTATCACTGTCTTACTTGGCTTTGTTTTTCTCTAGCTTCAGGCTTACCTGACTTATTTTGAAAGGAATGGAAAGTAGGGTTTGTGACATACTTCTGTGTAGGGAAAGTACTGGCAATTACAATGAATGAATAATGTATTAGTGAGCAATGAAAGTGAATGTTGCAATGAAACTTGTGTCCCAGTTTTCTTTTTAAGTTTTTATTTTATGTTATTGATTTGCCGTACAACAGTTCAAAGTAGCCAATGTTTGAAGTAAACTTAAGGACAGCTTTGCACATTTGAAAATACCAAATGCAACAAAATAACTGTGAGATTCATGGGTACTTTTAGGAATATAGAACCAAAGTGATCAGGATTATATAGTCACTCTCTTGTTTGTTTGGGCTTTGATTTTTTGAGAATTACAGCATACAGTCTTTTTCACGTATAGTGAAAATTCCATATTAAAACCACATAAGAATTTTTGGCAAAATGACAATGCTGTCTCTTGATTAGATGATTTGATTTCCATTCTTCATTTATCTGTAGCCAATTTAGACTGAGTTTTGTTTCTGCCAGCCCAAAGAGGAAATGGGAAAGGTGAGGTGAAGAATATTTGAAAAATCATGAGCAGAATGAAAAAGGTGAAAAAGGAGTAATTTTTTATATTTTGGTCAATAATTACAGTCCATCAACTAAAACTGGCAGGTAGCAAGTTGAAAACAAGCAAAAGGACTCAAGCATATGTAAATTTCAGAACTCCTTGCAATAGAACCTTGCAAATGCTAAAAGTGTATATAGGTTCCAAAAGTGACAAACCAATGGATGAAAAATCTTGGGCTATTTTAAATGCAAAGCTGTGGAGGTTGGGAGAGTGTTTTTGGGGAAGAACCAGTATATGTTTTTCCTGTTCTTGAATTTTTCCTTTAGCATCCACTTCTGGCCACTCCCCAGGGCAGGATAGTATGGTAGATTTGCAGCAGATCCTTTTTATGACCCTGTACAGATGTACATATGTTACTTTTAGTAAGGAGGAGGGCCTTCTCAATTTCACTTATTTTAATTTTCAGTTTAAGAACTTTGCTAGATTAAGAACTTGTTGAAGTCATCTTCTCCTCATGCATCTCATTAGAGATTTATTTGGTCTTGGGTGTCCTTTGTCTTAGGACTCTGCAGGAATGATATGATACCTGATAATTGTCTTCTCATCCTCAGAAGATGAGTCAAGAGAGAGAGTGGGGAAGTAGCTGATTGCTTTTCTAGAAGACTGAACCTCACACCCTGCAAGAGCTGGCTAATCTGGAATAGTTTCATAATAATGCAGTGCTTGCACAGATTTAAATAATAAATCGGATTGTTTTGTATTTTTTGAGTATTTCTGTTTTCCTTAGGTCTCTGGCAAAAGTGTCCTAATTAGCTGATCTTGCTTTCAAAACTGACGCTATTACTTAGGAATCTGAATTCCCTTACAATAAATGAAATATTTAATGATGAGGTTTTTTTGTTTTTCACTCTAATACTCTAAGGTTGAGAGACAGAGGCAAAGGAATTGGGTTAGTAATGCCTTCTAGTCTGATAATATTTCTGTAGATTATATAGTTTTATATAATCTATATATTTATAGCTTCATAACTCCTGGGGGGAAAAGCGCTGTCCTTGCTGGAAGTGTGCATATCACTCAGGGGAGCAGTACCTAACACACCGGTGTCTCTGGCATTCCCCTTGAGATGCCGGTCTTCTCATTCGGTACGCCAGCTTTTCTGAATCCTGCGCTGCTGTGCTGTGGGTATATCTAAGGGCACAAGACAGTACAGACTAAAAAATTACCACTGAATGAGTGACCTGACCCACTGGGATCACTGTAGCCAGAGAGGCTTTCAGAGCCAGGGGTTACAATTTTAGACCACTAACTCCAGTTAGGCAGGAATATGAGAAGCTTTAGGAAAATTCCACCTACCTTTAGTTTCCAGCCTCCCATCCTCCTCTTACTAATGTGTGTCCTTGATCCCTTTTCCCTTCTTAAAGCTCTTGTCGCTTGGGCATGCATCCATGTTAGGAGTTTGATGTGAGTGTTGAGCCAGTGGTGATAGCAGATTAGATGGAGCTTGGTGTGGAGAGATTTTGGGTGGGAATTCCAGTCATCTCTATCAAGTGTCAGAATTCAGAACTCAAATAAGGAGTGAGCTGCAGACTCATTAGGTTTTGCTACTTCCTTGTTCTTCAGAAACTAGCTGGCTGAATTCCTGGATGCAGGAAAGTCCTACAAATCAGACAGATTTTAGAGTTGATGAAGACGGATCCTTTTCTGTTTAAAAACACTGTTTACATCAGCAGGGAGATTTGAAATCCACCGTGTTACAAGCAAAAACCAAAAAAAAGTTTCAAAGGTATTTTGAAAGCAATAGAACCTTGCAAATGGTTTCCAGAGCTGGCTCCTAGGTATTTCTGCTGCCAAATTCACTCACTCGAGAAAACTGTGAATTTCAAAAGATACCCTATCTGAGGAACCAGAGCATTTGACTTTGTATGTCTATTCTACAACCTGATAGTCCTTTCTTTTCAAGCCTGCCTGCATCGTTTGTCTCTGGAGCTGCAAAGCTTGTTTCTGTTTACAGATACAATACTGTGAGTAGTGTATCTCTTCTGTCAGGTGAAAATAGTTTCCCTAAGAGGCATTTGCATTGGCATAGGCCTGAACATTTTTACAAATTGCCTCCACATTAAGGGCACATTTGAAGGCAAATGTTAATATATAGAAGGTTCAGGTTTGGCTGGGTTTTTTTAAGGTCAGTTTAAATGGAATATCTTTAGAGAAAAGTCTGTTTGCCTGTTAAGAGCATTAGAAATCACAATAGGAAACAAAGGTTGTAATTATATTTCTGAAAACTCTAGGTGTAAAGAGTGTTTCTAGATTCATGGCAATGCACTGCAATTACTCACAGAAAATTTCCAAACTCTACAGCTTTTAACCCTTTCCAGAAGAATTTTTTTTTTTTCTGAATTCAGTAGAAATTCATTGTGTAATTTTCAGGGTTGTCCTATGCAGAGCCAGGAGTTGAACTCAATGACCCTTGTGGGTCCCTTCCAACCCAGGATATTCTATGAGTCTATGATTCTGTTTAGCTTCTGGACCATAGTAAAGAGAGGGTAACCATGAACCGTTGTTTGGAAAGGGGTAGATCCTTTCCAAGAGGCTGTTCAGGCTTTGGTTAAAAATAAATAATATCATGTTGACTTTATTTTTCCTTAATTTTAAAGAACCCACAAATTGTAAATGGTTTTTAAATCCAGAAATGTTTTCTTCTATTTCTCTTTAGCACAAAATATCACAGGAAACATTCCTTGGGGGAAAAAAGGCAAACCGTTCTTATGTTTTCTCTGGTAAAAAAATGCAGTCATTTTCTTTACAATGTGCTGTTGTAAACCCTCAGTAAGAGAGGATTTGCTTCTCTCCCATCATTGACACGGTTGATCTTCATGTCCCATTAAAGGGCACAATCTTCATGTGCCCTGCAGCAGCTAAACCAAAAGTGAGACACCTGAAATTGTCATGACCTGATGGATATGTCTGCAAGCCCAGATGAAAGTACAGCAGCAATTTACAGGGACAGAAGTGACCAAAAATTTAATCTGTGCAAGGAACCTGAATTACAGCTTTCGAAATCACCATCCTTAATTGCCTCAGTTCCTTGTGAGCTGCAGATTTCTTACTTTCTCATTTAGCTGCAAGATAGGCTTTGGACAAACAATATTTGTTGTTTATTGTGTTCCAGATCTTTGACTGTCCACGGCTAAAGTTTTCTGAAATTCCTCAGAGACTCACTAACCTACTGCTGCCGCCAGACCCGATAGTGATAAACCACATCATCAGGTAAGCTGGCTGGTCAGCTCAGCACTGTCATGTGCAAAACACTCACTAGATAAAGTACAGAAACAGCTGCAGCTAGCTGTAGGGACCAGAACCCAGTTTTTATAACTTCCAGGTGAGTACCTTGGACTTTGTTGTGTGTTCGTTCTGTGTGTCATTCTAGTTTGTATAATTCTGAATTATTTTCACTAGCACGGCACCAGTTTTGTAGGAGTATGAAAAACAGCTTTTATATTTACTAGAATACAATTGAGAGAGTTGGTCAGGCCTTTTCTCTAAGGAGAGAGGAACGAAAGTTTGAATCCACAAAAAGAGATAAAAAAGAAATTGAAATGAGATATTGTGCATCATGGGCAATCATTCTAATCACTGATATATTAATTAAAATGTACAACAGCATTATGATTTCAAATGCATGGCCAGTCCATGCATGCTTTGTTGGGATTGGGTCAGCTCTTTGGCTGTTAGTCTTATCCTGAGAATGCCAAGGAGTCAAGAGATCTCCAGAGATTTACAACAAAGAATGCCTGGATTCAGAGGAGGTCACTGTGACCAAGATACTGAGCTCTCATATCCTTATCAAAACAGATGTCTTTGTGGCATAGCAGATGAAATACGACTTTCAGCTCTCTAGGGCTCTTCCAGCATGTGCCATATTTAAGTGACAGCTGTATACATGGAGGAGGAGGATAAAGAGATTTCTGGGAATTGCAACTTTACTGTTCAGATATTTCAGTCCTTTCCAAGTTTCTTTGTGGTCTGAGTCAAAACTCTGATTCTGGGTGTTTAAACATTGTTGTTACTTAAGCACAGTGATTTGATTTCATACAGAATATTGACAGCAAATGTTTCTGAATTTGCTTAAAATTGGGCTCTTTATTTTAAATTTGTAACAGACGTGATAAGAGGTTTAAATATTACATAGGCTGTGAAAGTGAAATTTGCTTTTTGATTCATTTGAATATATCAGAGTAATGAAAAAGCAGCTTGGTGGCCATGCAGATTGAGAGCTGTGTACATCCTGTCATTGGACACAACTCAGTGACCTGTCTGATGGACCACAAAAAACCTGAGGTCCTCAGAGATAGATAGTCATTGCTTAGAGAAAAATGACAAGGAACTGATGATGATGTTTCCAGGTGCAAAAAGGTTCTGGAGGAAGTAGTTTTTGTCAGGTACCAGCTAAAGAATAGGACTTTGTGTCTAGTAGCATTTGTGTCTGATACACTGTGCATCACACAGCTCCTGACAACCTTAAATGGTACTGATATAATGGTGTGGAAAAACGAAGAATTAATTTCCTGAGAACAGGCAGTACTTTTGCAGTGAAGTCTTTACAGTGTCAGGCTAAGCTAAAATAAACCTGTAAGTCTGTCACTGAGTTTACAGAAAGTAAATAATTTTTAGACTCATAAAGTCACAGAATAATTTACAGTAGAAGGGATTGCTGGTGGTCATTGAGAGCTCCCCCATCCAAAGTCAAGTCAGGTTCAAAGTCTATCCAGGATACTTAGGGGCCTGGTCCAACCAAGCTTAAAACAGAGTCTCACAAATGCTCTGCCCTGTCCTCCTGCATTCAGTTTTTCAGAGTGAATGTAGTCAGCCACTGAAACAATATGCCAACTGCCTGTCCTGGTTTAATCCAGTCTTCAGCTCAGACTCCCCATCCTCTTGTTCTCTCTCCAGAAGGGCAGGGGGGAGCGTTGAAAAGGTAAAAGGGAGAGAAGTCATGAGTTGAGATAAAGACAGTATAACAAATGATGATGATGGTGATGAACAAAATCCAACAATACAAGTGATACAGATGAAAACTATTGCTCACCACCAACTGATTGATGCCCAGCGAGACCCTGAGCAGTGAACACCTGCCTCAGTTTACCGCTCAGTACGGCACCACATGGTTTGGAATATCCCTTTGGGCAGCTGGGGTCAGCTGTCACAGCTGTGTTGCCTTCCAGCTCCTTGTGCACGCCCGGCCTCCTCGCTGGTGGGTGGTGTGAGGAGCTGAAAAGGTCTCAACATGCTGTAAGCAACAATCAGCAATAACGAAAACATCTCTGTGTGACCAACCGTTTCCAGCACAAATTCACAACACAGCCCCATACCAGCTACTACTCCATCCCAGCCAAACAGCACACTACTACAGGGAATTTTTCTTCACTAGCGATTATAAATATATGTGCTCTTAATTCAGATAAATCCTCAGGCCTGCCTTTTACAGGAAGATCAAGTAGATCACAGTTATTCATTCGGGTTTTAGAGGATATGCACAGAGACAAAAATGTGAAGTATTCTAAACTTATTCTAGACATTTTAATAGTATGGTAGAATCACTCTCTGGGCGACAACAACCTTCCTTTTTGAAAAAAAAGAAAAAATGCAGTGGGGTTAAACTGGATATAAAGTGAGATGAACAAAAAGTCTCTGATCTTGACAAATATTTTAAATACTAGGTAGACTCAAACATGCAGAATGCAATTAAAAATACAGATTCTGTAATGGTTTCTGATGCTCATGATACTGAATACATCAAATTTACAACTGGTAGAAGTAGAAACTGGTAGAAATCTTCTTACCTGAGCTCAAGCTAGAACTGGAGATTTTCTTGAGTTGCACTCCTGTTTGCAGCTGACACACCTGAAATCAGAGGTAAAAAGAGAAACCTGTGTGTGGTTTCCATTTCTGCAAAGAAGTGAGACATCTTCCACATTACTGAAGGACACAGGCAGATTGCAAAGCATAGCTCTCCAATATTATCCTAGTACAAACAGGTTATCTCTAGTTTTCCCCTTTTTGACTTACCATCATGATTAAAAAAAACCAACCAGTTCCTTATAGGGAGAGAATTGGCCATGCTGCAGTGAGTTTCTGTTGCCTCTCACCCTAATCTCATGCACCTCCAAGGGGAGGCTGGCCCTGTCTGTGCTTCACCAGTCCATATGGCTGTCGCACTCACCCAGGCCATCTCCTTTTCCCTTTTCTCCTCCAGGCTGGAGAAGCTCTTGCAGCTTCTCTCGGCAGGTCTGTGCTCCAGCCTCCAACATCCTACTGAGCCTCTGTGGGCCTTGCTCCAGAGTGTCACATCTTTGTGGCCCTGCGCCCACCAGTCCAGATCCAGTTTCACCAGTGTGGCGTAGCAAGGAAGAGCTTCTTTCCCAGGCTTGATGGCAACACGTGCACTAATGCAGCCCCTTTTGCAGCTGACCTTTGCTATGGCTGCCTTGCCCCACAGACTCTTTCTGCACTTGTCGTCTGTCCATCAGGGCCCCCAAGTCCTCTCCTGCCAACCTGTTTTGTACCCCGCCGATGCCCACCTGTCCCCCCGCACGGCGCCGTTCTGTCCGTTCTATTCGAAGGAGCAGAACTTCTCCTGTGCTGAACTTCACCGTGCTGAAGTGCCGTCCTGTTGCTGCGGCTCTGAACAGCCCTGCTGCCCTGACTGACTTGGGCTCAGGACCCTGGGAGGCCTGAGGACAGGACTTAAGCAGGAGCAATGGAGCCAAAGACAACGTGGAGAGCCACAGCCTTCTCTGTGGCTTTTGACATGAGCAGCAGAACCAGACCCAGACCTGGGTTTTCCTTAGCTTTCCTTCTGCTGCTGATCTTCTTGCAGGTGGTCACAGCATCACAGATTCTCAGAATATTTGAAGTTGGAAGGGACCTCTGGAGATCATCTGGTCAAATGCCCTCCCCTACTCAAGCAGAGCCACCTGTAGCAGGTTGGCCACAGCCACGTCCAGATGGCTTTTGAGTGTCTCCAACATGGGAAACTCTGGGCTGGGGGAGAGGCAGATGTGCTTTGAAGGTCCTAATGCAACTTGTGCTATTGCTTGGTCACCCTTACAATAAAAATGTGTTTCCTGGTGTTCAGCTGGAGCCTCCTGTGTTTCAGTTTGCACCAACTGCCTCTTGTTCTGTCACTGGGTACCACTGAAAAGATCCTGGCTCCATCTTCCTTAAACCCCCCCTTCAAGTTTAGGTAAGTTCCCTCCCCATCAGCCTTCTGTTTTCTAGGCTGAATAGTCCCAGACCTCTCAGCCTTTCCTCAACTGTGAGGTGCTCCAATGTCTTAATCATCTTCATGGACCTTTGCAAAATTCTCTCCAGTAGCTCCATATATCTCTTGCACTGGAAAGCCCAGCACTGAACACGGTACTCCAGGTGTGTCCTCACCCATCTTGAGAATAGAGAAGGATCACCTCCCTCCACCTGCTTACAATGCTCCTAGTGCAAATCCATCCCTGGAAGTTCTTCCGCTCCCCCATGTCTGTCAAGCTCAATTAGATCCTGAGCAAATTTTTTTACTACCTACTGCAGATGCACACAACCCACACATTTCACAGGTAGTGTTGAGAAGACAGCATTTTTATATTGCAAGTGACGGTGACTGAAGTCTGATTTACTAGCTACTTCACTGAAGACTGTTTTCTTGTTAAGAAACTTTAGTCTAACAATAAAGTAAATGTTAAGTCTAAACGTTGGCAAATTAAATATAAATTTAGGACAGGACAAGCCAAAGAATGATAGTCGTATTTAGCATAACAGGTCTCAGGAGGATGTTAGAAATTAAATTTGATAGTCTGGGCAAAAGCTCCAGCTCAAAAGTCTCTGAAATCTGACCGATAAAAGATGAGAGAATATACTAGAATATGAAAATGTATAAAGATATCATGTTCTTAAACTTTTCTCACAGCATCTGCAACAGACTTTATTGAAGAGTGTATTCTGGGCTGGATGGATATTCATTCTGATTCATTATGGCAGTTCTCATGATCTTGTGTTATACTCTCCATAGTGTTGACCCCAACGATCAGAAGAAGACGGCTTGTTATGACATAGATGTAGAAGTTGAAGACCCATTAAAGGGCCAGATGAGTAGTTTTCTTCTCTCAACAGCTAACCAACAGGAGATTACAGCATTGGATAACAAGGTATTAGCCCAAGAGTAATGTACTCATTGTGTAGCTTCATGTGGGTTTGGTGTCATGTGTCAAAGACAGTAATGTTGTGAGACGGGGACTTCTTAAGGGCATGTGCTTTCAAGGGTTGAATCAGCCAAATGCAGTGGGAATATATAGGGGTGAATGGCATTCCCACTTAGGATTTGATCTAGGGCCTGACACGGTTGTTGAGGTGATAAGAGTTTCACAGGTAGCGTACCGAGTCCCCTGACACTTGAGAACCACCTGAACTGTGTGACTGTAACTTTTTATTGAGAGGTCACGGTATCTTGCTAAATTGCTAATCCAAAGCTAGGAGAATGTCATACTCAGGTGTGGGTTTTGTATTCATAACTGCAGAATGGCTCTCTGCGTTAGGTGGAAATATGGAACGTGCATGGCAGGAAAATCACTTGGAGCAGTTTGGCAGTTCTAAGTGTTAGTGGAAGAGGATCATGTGCACTTCAAATAATAATACCTGTCTTAAGGCATGGTGGGCTTTGCAGGCTGTTTTAGGGGTTTGTGTCCTACGGGCTGTTGGCCAGTTCTGGCATGTGTCAATGACTGGTTTGGATTGGCAAGGGATAAACAAAAGTGCCTCCTCAGACCAAGGCCCAGGTTCTCTTGTTTACTTCTATTACAAACACGTATGTTAAACTCTGGTCTTCGTGCAGTTTTAAAGGGGGTCTGGGCACCCTTTAAATGGCACCCTAAAAAACCAATCCTTTGGCAATGCAGTGGATTCTGGTAACTGTTGCAGCATCTTTTCTGTCATGGCTCTTGAGGAAGGTTCTTTTCAGCAGGGCAGCTGCTCAGTCAGTTGGTTCCCAGCCTATACAAGCTTGCAAGCAGCATGCATAGGGTTATTCTGTTTCCAGTCCCGCTCACTTTTTCCCGTGTCTATGTCACCTCTTTTTTGAATATCTCCTACAGCACAGGGCAAGCTGTGATCAGTGAAGTTACTGAAGTCACTGCTGGGTGAATGGGCATGGGCTGCTCCTGTTACCCTCTGTGCATTGCATTGCTGTGCTGCCATGGAGTCCCCTCCTGGGAATTCAGCGCATGCCAGTGGAGTTCACTCCGCACAACTACAGCATTTTCCCAAAAAAGGAATGATTTTAAGTTGACAGCAGCTCTCTTCTCTTAACGTACCATGTAGTACTTACACCAGTGGCCTTGATGGCATAGCCAGATCAGGGGAGGGTTATTTTCTCCCATGTGCTTGGTCACCTTAGCTGTTTTGGCAAAGGAGATGAATACATGAAACTAAACAGGATATGTTTACTATTTCAAACTAGAATGTTAGAGGAACAGGGCAGCAAAAGTTTGCTTCTGTGTGTGTCTATGTGCAAATGATTCATGAACTGTCCTCCTCCTGATCATACTTGATGATATTATCCATTATAGGACCTTGACTTCTCTTCAGTCTTCATTCTTCCCTGCTAGTTAATGCTCATTCCTTCCATGATATTTCTGAAGATATGATTCATTTTCTATAAACCTTCCATACTCATGATTTCTCATTGTTCAGGCTCTTCTTCTTTTTGCAGCCATCATGACTTTTACAGGCCTTCTCTTAAGAAAAAGTCTAGAAGTCATGGCTGTTCATTTGACATGGACTTGATCAGGAAACCGCTAGAGTTTTTCAGGATTACAGTAGGATACTGAAGATAAGATGATGATGATGATGATGATGATGATGATGATGATGATGATGATGATGATGGTAGCCAGGGGAATAATTACTTTCTTGCACTGGGCACTGTTTAACTGCATATTTATGTAGCACCTTTCCTCAGAGATCCCAGTCTTGGCAGGCAGAGTGATTCTACACAGGAAATTATTACATTGTACAGTGACATGGCTTAGCTCTGCATGCCATGCAGGAGTTCAGTGCAGGAAGTGAAGGAGAATCCTGTACATACTTGTATTACAGAAGCGCAAGTGAAACCAAAACGTAGTGGCAGGATTGCAGTTAAGTTGCTGGTTTTTGAATTGAAAAAGCCCTAGGAACCTGCACAAGTCTGTGGTGTAGAATTGTCACCTTTGTATAGTACCAGGAATACAAGGATAGTAACAGAGGTGACCTGATGGTCACTGGAGCATGGGAGAAATTAAAGAATATCTGCTTTGGTTTTTTCTGTCAGATTCATGAGACAATTGAGTCCATAAATCAGCTAAAAATACAACGTGATTTTATGCTGAGTTTCTCCAAGGATCCCAAAGGATACATCCAAGACCTTCTCCGGTCCCAAAGTAGGGATCTTAAGGTGAGCTAAGGTTTGAAAAAGAATGAACAGTGGAACCAGAATGGAGAAATTTTATCTAAATGCACATGGAGTGTATAGCCAAAGATCTAGGATGGATAATTGGTGGAAGACAGACAATGAGTGGACTACTGCAATCCCAGAGAAGACAGTATGCAGGAAAGACAGTTTAGGTCATATTCCAGTTCCAGTGGAATACGTAGGTCGTATTCCAGTGGAACAGTGGTGCTTCATGGGACTGGTAGGTCAATATGTGGCCAGACAGTAAGTTCAAAAATGCAGGGCTTTGATGATGTATTCTGTAAATTGAAAGCTGTATAAAACTCAGCAGGAGCATCCTATAGTACGAGAACACAATTTGCGTGTTTTGTTGGTTCATAATTTAATCTATCAGCTGTGCTTGAGCTTATCTTTGAGATACGCAAGAAATGGAATGTAAAGAAGTTCAGTTTTTTGCCAGCAAAAATTAATCATTTGTTCCTCCTAAAGTTTCACATTTTTTGTCTTTAACTGAGATGCCTCAAAATCAGTTGTATTAATGAATCCATGAAATTATTTAATAAAACCATTGTGTCTTTCTTATATAAATGCTTATTGTTAAGTGAATAGTCTTCCAAAAATCTACTGTTAAGGTTATGGTTATTATTATTTATATTGTATTCAAAGGGGACAGGCATCTGAAAGAATGTTTAAATAAAGCAGACTTGGACTTGAGGAACTTACAAACAAAGCTGTTGTGGAGCTTCTCTAGCTATATACATGGAATAGTTGTTCAGAGTTTTCCCTGACTGACATCTAGTCCAGTAAGAGCCTTTTCTATAATGTTCTGCCCTGCTGGCATCAGAGTTGTGATTCCACAACACTGCTTTGCAAAACATACTAATAACTATATTTACCTGTGATTCTGTGATGCTGGAGACATAGTCATCAGAATTCTTTTTTTTTTTTTTTATAGAATGGTTCCAACCCCCTGCTGCCCTGTCCCTGGAGGCAGGTTGGATGGGGCTTGGAGCACCTGATCTAGTGGAAGGTGTCTCTGCCCTTGGCAGGGAGTGGAACGAGATGAGCTTAAAGGTCTCTTCCAACACAAACCATTTGATCATTCTATGATCCTATTTTGGCAGTAAGCACACCTTGTCCATTTGCTTTGGGCTTTGAGAACAGTTCTGACCATTTTTATGTGTAATGTAGATAAATTTTCACTCTGGGTAAATCTGAACGTTTCTCTGTGTGGTAGAAGAGCTATGGTGAAAAATGGTTTTATTTTTGTCACAGGTGATGACTGATGTGGTTGGAAACCCGGAGGAAGAACGCAGAGCCGAATTTTATCACGAGCCATGGTCTCAAGAAGCTGTGAGCAGATATTTCTACTGCAAGGTATGAAAGAAACATCCACACTGCTGACTTAAAAATGCATCTCCTTCCACTGAGCAATTTAATCTGCTAAACTGTACAGTGTGTCTTTTTTTTTCAGATCCAGCAGCGCCGACAGGAATTGGAACAATCTTTGGGAGTGCGTAACACATAAGTACTGCTCACAAGATTCCATTGGCATCATGACCACCAAACCAGTGGACTTTTCAGTGTTACTTAGCTCACTGTTACACATGGACCTGCTTCCTGACTGGATGAGAACATACTGTCAACACACCAGTCAGAACACCAGCTTTAGAGTGACCCTTGAAAATCTTGCCCAAGATGGGTGTCTCAAACCATTCCAAGCCAGAGACAGCACCATACAAGTGTCAGTGTGAAAGAAGGCTAAAGGTTCACTCATCAACGCACATCATTAAATCTTAGCGGAAAGTTAGACACAACACAGCAAATCCTAATGGGCTATGCTTAGAATCATGGGTGGCACTGATGGGGGAGGTTGAGACAGGTGTTCTAGGAGACCACAGATTTAGAGAAATAAAGGCAGTTCTTATCCTATGGTACCCAAGAGTCTCAAACAGTAAGTTATCTGGAATTAGACAAGATAGTCTTTCTTATAGCTGTGAAATGCTTTATGTTCCTGAATAGAGTTTTTATTCCAGCCAGACCAATGCAAGAAGCTATCTCACCATCTGAAAGAACAAACTAGGAGGATTTTCATCCTGGAATGCAGAGCTCATCTGGAAGAAAGACATATAGTCAGGACATCTCTTCTGGAGATGCAAATAATTTCTCTTCCCCTTGTCCCGGCAGTGAAAGGTAGATTGAATCACATATCACTAGATGGGTATGATCTGTATACTGTACTGAGAGAAAGAGAATCATCCCTGGGATAAGAGCTTCTTATGCATCCCTAATATCAGTGGTATTAGCAACAAATGAGGCATTCTGAGAAAATGAAAATGACGTAATGGTGCTTTGCTGATGCCTGCCTTTAACACAGCCGATATTAACAATAAGTATATATGTAAAATACCAGATTACTTAAATGTTTCTCTGTGTGCCTGTAGGGTTCAACACTGAAAAGAACTTCTTAATTCTTGGTGCAGAATCCAAGAAGCTTAACTTCATGTAACATGGTAGTTTTTTCTTTACTTCAAGATGTTAGCAGAGTCCCTGGATTGGTCTCACATTTTGATCATAGGTGAACTGCCTCTTACTATTAATTATTTAGCTCTCCCATACATGATACATGCTGGTTATTTTGGATGCTGTTGAGTTATAAAGCACTATCAGCCTTAAATAGCACAGAGAACATATCCCTTGGAAATCGTCTTTGTAAATCTGCAACAAATTCAGACTATGGGAATTTATAAACAATTACTTGGGAGCAGGGACATCTTCCTTAAATCCTTCCTCTCCTCATTTTTTTTAGTGCACAGATGAGTTGTAATTAAAGGCCCAATATGATTTCTAGTCCAAAAAGCAGCTGCCAAAGTATAACTGTCTATTTGATGTGGCACTCAAAATGCTCTTCCAGGTTACGCCTTTTCACCTCCTTTCTTTCACTTCCTTGGAAAGAGAATCAAATGCACCTGTGGTATGGAAGGAAGGCAGGTCTTCTGAATAAATGCATTTTTTCTCTAGTATTGTGTTTTCTGCTGTCTTTGCCAATTTCTCTCTTAGTTTAACTTAAAAGTTTCTTCTGTTCAATCACAGAAGAGATAGTCTTCTCTTTATGCCTTTGTTTAATATCTTGGTTTTCACATTAATAATGCTGTAGCTTTTACTCCGTCCATTGTGTTTAGAGATGTCTTGGAAAATTTACTTTTGATTGCACTTACGTGATGGCAGTACTCTCAGACAAAACCTGTTGGTGTGAGAGAAAGTATTGACTGAGTATCTCATTGACTGAGGCCTTTTACTGGGAATGGCTTGATTTGGAACTTTTCCCTTTTGTGTAAGGTTGTGAAAACCTCTTTTCACAGTGAAATGTGAAATCCTGCAGTCTTAAACTGGTTATACCGAGGGGCTGTGAGGCTGCCACAGTGATTGACTTGAAATATTACTTAATTTAGGACTCCACTAATTGGACTACAAGCAAGCATTATGAAGAGAAAACAGTGGGGGTCATCTGCTACTGTGCTTCCATATTTGTTATGCTGCTGTGTCCATTGTGTGCATGCTGCTGAGTGTATAAAACTCTTGTCTGTATGTGGCAAACAGAGCAGCTACATTCAGGGGCTATGTTCAGTCTGCAGGAATAAAAAATGCAGAGAAAGATACACAAGGATATGAGAAGGGCACTGGACTGAGATAGATGCCTGCAGACTGTGTGCCAGGGAATTCCAGGGTTTGAGAGTCTTCCTGCTGGAGCGGCAAATATTTGCGAGAAATATCAGTCATTTGCCACAGCTGGCAACATACTGGAGTCCAGCCTGGTTTTAGAGCCTCTGTAGAATGAATTGGATGGATCTGGTTCCAAGTCTCTTTCAGAGCAAATTAACAAAACTAAGGTGGTGTTGGTGCCAGTGTTCAACACTGCATCACTGAAAGCTGAAGCTCTGTTAAGCAGCAGTGTTATACTGAAATGTGTGTGTGCATGAATCAGGCACTGGAGATGGCAGTCCAGAACCTAAATTCTTATATCCCACCATCTATAAAAAAAGACTGGTCATCACCAGTGAGTCTTAGGAATCAGGAGTCAGGTATCTTTTCTTTGGTTAAACTGGGGTTTGAGATTGCGATGCCTTTTTCCTGTGTTTGGGAGCTGTTCAGGCCTTTTAGTGAAGACACACAGAGAAAAATGTTGTCCTCTGTTCCACAGGTGCAGCTAAGAGCTTGCTTGTTTGCAAAACAATGAGAAATTTTACTTGAAGAGAAATAATGGGGCAGTACTGGAAGCAACTAGACCAAGTGTTGCTTGAGCATTGAAAATGAAAGGTAGTGGCACTGAACAGGCAGGTAATTATGGCGGACTGTGAATGAGAAATTTATTCTGAGTTCAGGATGGTTGTCTTTTTGTGTGTATAAAAGATGACAAGAAGATGTTTCAGGGTCTTCAGTTGCTACAGTACAATACAAATCTATGCATACTGCAAAAAAACCATTCTGTGCATAGAAGTAATTAATGTAGAGATGATAATACAGATTGTTAGAAAATACAGCATCCAACTAGGAAAGGGTTCAACAGAATTCTGGAGTACTGGTAGGAGGGAAATGTATCTTTGAGCAGAAGTGTTCACATGGCAGGTTAGAAACAGTTTTTTTAATCTTCTGGGTTGTTGGCCATGAGGCAGGAATCAGATCAAATGTTTCTTAGAGATTGAAGGGGAAACAAATGTTTGGTTATGGAATAAAGAGAGTAACACAACAGTGGGAAAGGAAATTTTAAAAATGGAGCAGAGTGCCACTGAAGCGCCAGTAAGACACAGCACAAGATAGTGTGCAAAGTACTCTTGGAAGCAGCACATCATCTGTTCCGTGCAGTCTGTGTGCACGTGCGTACGCGGACATGGAGAGAGCGCGTGGGAAAGACGGTCTCAGTCGGTGTGTAGCCTGGGAAGTGGCGGGGGGAAGGACAGAACCAAAACTTTTGCAAATGACTTTGAGACACACTGTCAAAGCGTTTTCACTGTTCCCAGCAGGGATTTCGTTGTTCGACATAGCAGGGCTGGTAGCCGTAGTGCAGACATCGTCTCGGCTCGCAGGTTTTTTACACCACATTGTTTAGAAGTTATCCTGTGGAAGGCAAGTGAAAATATTAGTGTATAAATCAATATTGGTGCATATCCTAGGGCTCCTAATTTTGCCAAAATGCTGATCAGGTATTTGGGGATTGTTGGTCTGGTTTAAGGCAATGCAAAGAGATAAGGAGGGAAAGAAAGCACATTTTTCCTAAAGAAAGCGGTCTCCTTTCTGTAACTGCTCTGTTGTTTAATAGGATGTATCTGTTCTGCCAGGTCCTGTATTATAAACATCTTTTCCAAACTCACTGAAGAGAGGAACTCCATTTAAAAAATACAACAGTAGGTTTGTGAGAGTGAGCAAATACGTGTAATAAAGAATGGAGGGAAGGGAAAGCGTGACTCCCTCTACTCTGTAGCCACCATATCCATTGTATGATGCCGAGTGATTCGTAGAAAAGCTTTTACCAATAAATACTTTGTTTCTTTGTATCTCGTGCACTAATCTTATGTGTCTTAACAAAGACTGGTACGTTGGTTTCTTTCTGCTCCTGATAATGATCTCTAGTGTTTGGATTTCTGTTCACTTGTGAATGCACACACAGACAGGCAAACATTTACAGGTGTTAATGGGACTTGACAAAGGTGAGAACTGTTTCTCTTTAAATCTATCTTACGTGAATGCCTTTTTTCACTAGATTCCACCTTCGGCCATTTTCATACTCAATAAATGAGAAATCCTTTCCATTGGAGACATCTGCCTCCTCTCCTTGTCAGCCTAGAGCTAGAGCTTGGATGCTGAGAGGTCGTGTAGGAATTACACAGTCACCATCTCCACTGTGGTAGCAATTAGGTGGATGCCACCTTCTATAGCGCTTGTCCCTAGGTTCTGTTTAAATAAAAAAATCAGATGGAGTTTCTTCTACTATGTGTAATATGTCATTGCAGTTCCAGATCAGGCCAGGAGCTTCTGAAGAGGAGACCCCTGCCACCTGTCGATTGTTGATTTGGCTGGGAATATTGTTTTGTTCCAGAGTGGCTGGGTGGAGCACTGGGGACAGTTGTGGTTTGTCAGCTTCAGAGTTTGATTGCAAAAGTCATTGAAAAGAAGAATGACAACGAGGTTTGTCAAACTGGTGCTTTCAGACCCCACTTGACATCTTTGCTTTGGGTTGGAGGTGGTCATGTATTTGCACTGTGGGGAATGAATGTCCCCTTCCAAATTCAGCCCAGCAGGTCACAAAGGCTCTTACCAGGAGTATTTCTTCTTTACTTTCTTTCATTTGTGATAACATAATCTCCAAACTGCCAGGAGAAACTTCTTAATTTCTCCTGGAGAAAACCACACAGCAGAGGCAGTTTGCAAAGGAGCACAGAATTGTGTTTGGAGAAGAGTGCTGTGAGTGCTGACAAGCTGTGTCAATGCACAATGCCAAGTCTTTTTCAGGTCTTTCACCTAGAAAAGCTCTTCCTGGCACACAGGGAGCAGATATTTGTTCCTCAAGTGCTCGGACTGGACTGGGACCACTCCAAAGCTGAGGAATAATTTCATTTTTCCAGAAGGAACCGGGATAATCATGGATTTCTACGTACGAATGGTTGGAGAGAAACTTGGAAGAAGTCTTGCAACTTGTTTATGATTTATTCTGGTATGGCATTTGCTCCCTTAATAAATTAAACATTCATGCTTCCAAGTGTGTCGGCTGAGCAGGGAGGCCGCTGTTCGGCACTTCCGGCTCCCCGAGTGACGCACGCGCGGCCGCGGCCTCTCGAGAGAGGCACGCGAACACTTCTGAGTGACTCGCTGGTGTCACCTGCTGGCTGAAGAGTGGTACTGCAGCCAGGAGAGATACGCATGCGCACTGACGCGCATGCCTCGCCGGTTCCACCTGCCGGCTGAAAAGCAGTACTGCCGCTGTGGACAGTGCGCATGCGCACTGGTCGGCGGGAAGCCCTTTGTCACGTGCTACATAAGGGCGAAACGAAAACACCAATGAGCATGCGCAGTGTTGTGGAAAGGGCGGCGCACGCGCAGTGGTGCGCCCGATTACGTCCTGTGGTGATTAGGGGGGGACGGAGACGGGCAGTGCTGCGCATGCGCACTGGCTTTACACACTCGGTGCGGTGGCTCTGTGGGGGCCCTCCGGTGGTGCGGGCCCGGCGGTGCCCGGGAGCAGCTTGGAACCACCAGGCGCGGTTCCCGGCTGCGGCAGTGGCGGGCGAGGGTTTTGGTGACAATGGAGGAGGGCGGCGGTTGCTGTGGCTGCAGCGAAGTTGAAGGTGAGCGGAGAACGGCGATGCGGCGGGTCCCGGGAAAAGACCCGAGGAGGGCGGCCCCACAGCAGAGCTGGGCGGGAGCGAGCGGCGGGGGCTGCGCGGTGCGAAGGCTGTCCCGGCGCGGGCACGGAGCCGAGGAGGAGCTGCGGGGGTGGGGCCGGGGCTTGCGGGCGGCACGCCGGGGCCCCCCGACAGAGCCTTTCCTGGGAAACAAAACCTGGAGTTTCTCCCACCTCGGCCCCGTGCCAAGGGGCAGCGCAGCAGAGGGGAGCAGCACCTGAGCGGGTGCGGCAGTGTAGGGGCGCAGGGAAGATGCGGCTGGGGCTGGAGGAAGAGCTTG
>VZTH01014289.1:134629-160562 GCA_013397815.1 Aleadryas rufinucha | reverse complement strand
CACGGTCACCCCAAGACACTGCTACATGAGGATGGTCAAGATTGGCCCCAAAAATAATTTGTTGCCACAATATGTTGAAGAATACATGAATCACTGGAAGCTCCTGTTGGGCTGATAACTGTGGCAGAGCCAGGCTGCTGAAGCAAATGAAAGAGGTCTTATCCAGGAGCTGTACTCCGTGGGGGAGAGCTGCAGGATCAAAGGTCAATATAATTCAGTGTAGTAACCTAGTGTGATGCTGGTCTGTCCTGAGGGCTCTTGCACACCTGGGATCACAAAACGCAGCTCTGTCTCTTGCCCTCCTCTTCATTTTCTATTAGCATAACAAAGAAAAATGCCAGCTCCGGTGTGTGCCAACCTTATTGCTTTGTGACACCACCCTCAGTGTGTTTGCTCTGAATAAAAGAGTTGCACGGTGGTAAATTTAAAAAAATAGTATCTGCCACCTAGTGGTAAATAAATTTGTTTTACGGGAGATGATGATGTTATGGCTTGCTGGGTTAATGGTGGCTTTCCAAAGGTATTTTCTCCTTGAAAACGCTCAGTATTTGTTTGGTATAGATTTGGGCTAAGTCCCAAAATTGTTAACAGCATGTAGGTATTAACAAAACTAAGTGACTATTTCAGTGATTTGCTTCTACTATGGAAAAGGTCTCAAAGATGCTCTCACAGGATATAATATGAATTCAGAATTTTCCTCAGAAAGTCATAGCTGTCAATAAGTGCTCAAGAGTGTAATTTGGTTTTAGGAGTGTAAGGAGCCTAATTTAGGAATAGAGTGTGAAGAGCATGTGTTAAAGGATGAGCAATAAGGATAAGAGCAGTCAGAGCCAGCCCTGTGATTGCTGTGGGACTCGATATATTCTGCAAGTCACGGGTAGAGGGTAGGTGTTGAAATATGTTTCCCTTCTGCATGCTTAGACAGCTTCTGTAGAAATCATTACAAAGTGCAAAAACAGTATCCCAGAGGGGTTTCGGTTTTATTACTTGGTGGGTTTTTTTGTAGGAAGATGGTCTTTCCCAGTCCGTCCCCAGTCCCCATCCCTGCTGCCTGCTTTCACAGGAAGCTGCCTTGTAGCCTCCCAGGTGGGGTGTGGCTTAGGTCTAAACATCCTTGGCCAACACCAGCAGAATCAGACTACCTGTGCATGGGCACCCTTTCAATATATTAAGAACACCTATAAGAAAGATGGAGAGGCATTTTATACCAAGGCCTGTAGTGACTGGAGAAGCAGTTTTAAACTGAAAAAGGTTAGATTTAAATGTGACATAAGGAATATTTTTTTATGATGAGGGTGGTGAGACACTGTAACAGGTTGGCCAGAGGCCAGGCTGGATGGGCCTTTGAGCAACCTGGTCTTGTGGAAGATGTTCCTGGTCATGGTAGGGGCATTAGACAAGGTGACCTTCAAAAAGTCCCTTAAAACCAAAACTATTCCATGGTTGTATGGTTCTATACTGACCTAGCTACACACTAAGCCCACAAAGTTTAACATTTTTTAACAGGTGTTATTTTAAGTGGTAGCTGGATGCTGAAAATATCCCAGAAGCAGTTAATTTCTTGCACCACAGTTAAATTACCAAGCTGGTTATAGCCAAGCTGAACTGATCCTCAAGTGATCTGCTTGTGACATGTTTGACTGAAGGAGCTCCCACCCAGAGGAGAGGAGCAGGTGGCGATGGAACTGAGGGCCTCCCCCAGCTCTGGTGCTCCCAGCCATGGACTCACTGCTCTGTAACCTGTCCCCTCTGATTCACCACCTTCATAAGATGAAAGTAAACTGTGAAAGTGAAGTGTACAGCCGTCTATTTGCCGGCTGTATATAAAGGACTGGCTTTGTTTTCTTTAGGTGTGAGTGTTTCCAGGGTGAAATTCCCTGCTGCAGCAGTGAGTGGGAGCTCTTGGCACCGGGAACGCCTTGGCTGCACTGGGACACATTGACCCAGTGGTGCAAGGGTCCTTTAGGGGCCAGGGTACCCATGTGTGACAGCAACCAATGGCATTTCTCAGCCAGGCTAATGGCAGGGACAACACTACACTCTGAAGGGTTTCAAGTGTGCAGCACACCTGCACAGCACCAGCCCACAGGCTGCTCACCCTCTCCCCCGGCAGGTTAGGGAACATTGTGTGCCAGCACAATCTAAACCGTTGAGTTCCCTGTTGGGAAAGTCTGCTACAGGGGAGTGCATCACATGAACAGGTGGAAACCTTCCTCCCTCCAGCCCCAGGGGCTCATGAAGCCTGAACCAGGTGGTGCTCGCTGGGGAGATGCTGGCACCAGGTACTTTGTTCTGTCACACCTTTCTGCAGTGGGAGGTAATGCTACTTCCCATAGGAGTGCATACCCAAGTGCTGAGGCCAGGGCAGCAAAGTTAAACTTGCCTTCAAGCAATTATACTGACAATTCTCCCCCTCTTCCAGTATGAAAAACCTTTTCTTATTATATTGGGGCCATTGATTCAACAGGAAATGCTGTCATCCCCTCTTCAGCTGGCAAGTGTCCTACCCTAATCCCACACCTTCTAAGGAAAAGCTCTTTGTTCTTCATCCACAGCTTTTCCCAGCCAGGTGGTCTCTGCAAGAACCAAACCAAGGGAACAAAGAGTACAGCCTGATTTTTTTTGAGAGAAGGCACCTCCCCTCAAGGTGTTTATCATCAAGATTTTCTTCCTAGAAATACCCTAGAGCTCAAATGCAACAGGTTGGATTGAGAAAGGTATCCTTACAGAAATATGACTGATCATAAGTGGTGCCTCTCAGCCTTTAAAATCCATGAGATTGTATGCCCTGAATCTACCACCTCTAGCCCTGCCTTCAGTACCCAGCAAGTGACCACAGCCATGTATGCCCAAAAATGTCTTTGTGTTTTCCTGATGGCATGCCCCTTTTTGCCCACCAACCCCTTCAAAATGAGGTTCACACAACCTGCTCAGAGTGCCGTCTTCTTTAATGGAAGAGGTAAGAGAAGCTGCTGACACACCGTTGTTGGGACAGACTTAAATCAGATGGGGAGAAGAGGTGAGGCAGAGGAATGACTGTGCCTGGGTTCAGCATGCTGCTGCAGCTCAGAAGTCGCAGAGATGAGGGCAGCACTTGGGTACTGTTTCAATCTTCGTGAGGCTGTTGGATTCCACTGAGTAGGTCACATCGTCATCTGCTGACACAGTCACCTTCCCGTCTTTCACAACTACAGAGACGTCGCTGGGTTCACAACACTTCACATCGAGCAGAGCCAAATGACTTTGACTACGGGCTGAGCTCAACAGCATGCCAAGTCTTCTCATTCTGGAATTAAAACAAGAGAATAATCTTTACCTTCACGTATCCCTTTCAATTTTTTTCTCCAAAATGGCTATTTCGCTCCCATCCTGCTTCTCTGTTTCAACCTTTGCTCCTGATAGCAATGTCAAACCTCCCTTTATCCTACCCTAAAGGCTGCTGATGTCTGTAGAAAGCAGGCAGCTCTCTCTTACCTGTTAAGTCGTCGCTCCATATCCAGCCTTGCAGCGAGGGCCCTTCTCCCCAAGCAGTGGTAGTGGCAGTCGGGCAGGTGCAGGCAGCAGCGGTGAAGGAATGGCCTGTGCAGGCGACATGCACACAGCCTCTCACGGAGCAGATGCAGGCGTGTGTCCAGCAGCCTCATCTGCCGCTGTATGTGCCTCAGGTTGCACATGGTGTCGTCGTGAAAGTGACAGTGTGATGACATTGTTACGCTGCAAGTGTGTCAGGGCAGGAGTAAACGGCAATGCCCTGAGAGTTTCATCTGGTGGTGAGTGTGGAGCAGAGCTGCCGGTGTTCCTGCAGCCTTCCAGCAGGCACCTTATGACATCATGGGTCCAGGCCACCAGAGTTCTGCAGTCACCGTGGGAACCACAGGCGGGCCCACGCACAACCGCCAGCCCCTGCTGCAGCTCCCAGCCATGGAGCAGCGGGGCCCATGGCAGCAGGACATGCCGGGGGCTGGACGTGGCACGGATACGTGCACAGTGGCTGGGCAGCAGAGCCATGGGCCATGGGCAGCATGACTTGCATGCAGTTTCATACACAATGTTGCTTCAGCACGGCTGCCCACAATTCCCTACAATGATACTGACCACCAGCTTCCATCCCATCACCTCTGACAAGTGCTGGAGCCCAAGACATGAAACATATTCCCTCAGACTGGCCTGTGACACGAAAGCTAATCCCAGCCTCAGCAGCACCAACACCCTTGTCTCTCAGGCATCTGCCCAGTAGCAAGCCAGACGATGTGTTATTTTCCCTAGGTGAAATATGAATTTGGCTTATCAATAAATCAAAAGAGACAGCTTATTTTATATTGAATGGTAGTTTCATCCATAAAAAAAAAAATTTCTTTGTGTTTTATCACTCATAAAAGGCACCACTTTTTTGGTCCAAAGACCAATCTTATTTAAAAGCTGAATTCAAAGGCTGACAACATGTGAAGGGTCCTTCCTGTATGGAGCCTGTACACCTCTCTGATGGCACTACTTTGTCTTTAAAATTCTGACACTCTATTCTCTTCAGCTCTTCATGAAAGAGTCCTTCAGGATGTCTCTCTTGCCTGGTGAATCTGAACCCTTTATTTCCCAGAGCGGGTTTTGTTTGCCAAGCCCAATCTGGAGAGATGAGGTCTGGAGCCGATCACTCGAACTGAGCATCAAGCTCAATCTTCCTTCTGGTACACAAGTAGGGACCGCAGGAGCCACTACAAAGCAAAGATGCTGAACACAAGGGTGTGTATCAAAACAAAATTTCTGCAGGGAAAGCAACAGCTCAAAGCAATTTCAAGTTAAACCTTCCTGGCACATGAAACTGGGGGGTTGAGGATTTGCCATGTGCCCCTCAGGAGAGTGAGGAGGTTCTACAGGCAGGGGCATCCGTAGGTTGCTGCCTCCTTTGGGATGTATCTTTATGGCAAGGGATGTGAACTTTTCCCCACAGGCATGCTCATCCAGGGAGATTGTCTCCAGAGCATCAGCATGGCCTGCAAGCAGAACACTGAGCAGAGGGACCTGCATGCAAAATAACCTTGGAGGGCATCACCACATACCGTACATAGGATAAGTAGGTGTGCGTGGACACAAATCAACCAAGCAGGTACTTGCCAAGCTCTGCTCTCCTCCACTGCCCCCTTTCCCATCCCATCACCACAGGCAGAAGCACAGTATCCAGCAGTGCTCTTGGTGTGCATTGCCATGCCTTGGGAACAGTGTGTGCTTTGCCTTGTCTTACTGTGTCCCAAAACCTCCCAGGAAATCCTGCAGTAGGATGAAACACTGTGTCAGCGAGTGCCCACTGTGGAATTAGTTAATCCAGGGGTGGCAACACTGGTTTACAGAGACTTCCTGAAACACCCCTGTGTGGAGCTGCTCATCCCCAAGGGCCCTCTCACACCAGCCACATACCTGCACTTATGTTTGCAATCAGTGTTTAAAAAACCTAAAAGCCTATGTGCAGGCAGGATGTTTTTGCAATGCTCTGAAAAATGGGTTGTAGTTTTTAAAACAATGGAAATATAGAGCTCTGAAAGTAATTTGTAGCCTTGTTTCCCATTACTACAGCAGCTAAGCAATAACTGTATGCTGGAAAAGGGCTTTTTTCATGCTTCTGTTGCTGTTTTTAGTTACCCCCACACACTTAAAACTTTTGGTCTTCTGCTGCAAATTATTCACTTTGCACTTATAAGAGATGAATGGGTAGCTAGACTAGACAACTCAATAACTATTTTTCATATTCCATTTTATGAAATTTCTATAAAGACCTGCATGGTAATTGCTCATCCTCAGTGTGACTTCCTAGGGGCTGAGCAGAAGTGGGCACCTGCTGTGGCTGACAAGTGACTCCTGATCGCATGCACTTGGAAATAGCTTTGGAAGGTGGTTGCTGCCTCCTTCTACCACTTAGCACTGTTTGCAGATTACACGATCTGAGTATTACAAATTTAATTTCAGCATTCTCAGCCATACATGACCATTTCCAGTAGAGCCCCCACAGAGTCTGTGGATGTCATTTTTAGGGAAGGGGACCTCAAAAGCATTCAGAGAAGACGGACTGATCTGTCTCTCTTGGCAAATTAGGATGGGTTGCCTGGTATCCCTTTCCAGGCTTTCACTCCCTTTGGGTGCTGGCAGTACACAGAAACCCATGCTCTTAATAATAGTTCTAAGGAGTCAGATCCCACCTCAGGCTGGTACATGAAAACCAACAAATGTTAACAATAAAAATCCCTGAATTACAGCGATTTCTGAAAATATGCAACTCTGTAATAAAGGGTTGGGCTCCTGACTCATGAGAAGCTATTTGATTGACAGAAACAGCTCACTCCTGAGGCAGGCCGATCTGCCATGTGTTGAACAAGCATTTCTTGATAGGCTGCTTCCCACAGCCAGAGTCATGTCCTCCATTTCCTCCCCAACTCCCCTGCATCAACGTGCTGTCCTGGGCTGCACCAGCCCCAGATGGGAGTGGGATGGACGGCTGAGGCAGGGCATGAGAATCAGGCTGGGAAATGTCACCCACTATGAGTAATGGTGCTGGTGCCTCTGGGATGTATCAGGAAGAGTTTTGTGCTGCAGGAAGGTGAGCTGCTCTGTAATTATTTCCTGTGAGCTGTGGGAGAGCTTGCCTGCCCTTCTGGGCATGGATGGGTAATTATGGGCCCACAGTGGAGGAACAACCAGCCTCGTGCATGTGACTTGGCCAATGTCACCAGTGTAGAGCTGGTGATTCTGAGGCACAAGGAAGTGGCACTCACATTTCTGTAGGTCTGCCTAGCTGGCCCCACTTGAAAGGGGCGCCAAACACTTCTTAGAAAGTAGATGGATGGATAAGAATTGTTTTGAGTACAGATCAACTCCATCTTGAAGGTGTGCTGTCTGTCATTTCAAGAACCAACTCAGCTAGGGGGTCATTTCAAGAACCAACTCAGCAACCAACCTCCCTAGGGGAAGGAGAGCTTTCTGCCACGCAGTGTATTACTGCAGGTGGTGGTGGAGTAGTTCCAGGACTCCCTCTGGTAGAGAGGATCTCTTAGTGTTTCTCCTTCAATGCAAGTCAGCTGGTGCTGTAAATGCTGGTGGCATGCTGATACGCAGATGCTGCATGTTACTGGGACATGGAGAATCAGCAGGGTAACACCACTGTGGTATGATGAAGGCTTCAGCTTAAGCAGGTCCCTGCTCAGTGAAGCCGAGGTGAATTTTGACTTCTGCTAAGACCAGGCAAAGAGACATGTTTGGGCCTGTCAAGGAAGTGAGTCCATTAATAAGCCTAACTTTCAAGTGCTGTTTTGAAATTGTCTTTACTTATCAATGGAATAGAAAATCCTCCTGTTTCATGTCTGCTGCAGTCCTGGGGAGTCTACGCAGTCAGCTCTGACCTGGCACGAGGAGGAGGATGAAGGAGTGCCTGTGCTACAGCATCCATGTCTGATCCAGCCCTTGTCAGTCTCACAGGTTGTCTTGAACCCACTCCCACAGTGACCTCAAAGACAACATCTCAACACAGACAAGTCAAAGACAGTATAGGTTCTTTGGCTCCTTAAGCATCCCTGGCTGTCAAGGTCTTCCTGATACCCATGAAACTGAGAAGCTCCTAAAATGTAAAAGCAGAATGAAGAGGTGGAAACTGGAAGATGTCCTTCACTGCTTGCTGTCAGGTGTGACTGTCTCCCCTTCTCCACAGTGCAGAGCCAGGGATGTCTTCACTCAGAGTCCACTGAGTCCACAGAGTCCACTGAAATGTCAGGGGATTCCACAGAGATGGACTTGAAGATACTCCATATGACCTGAAACTCAAAAAAAAAAGCCCCTAAAAAAAACCCCAAAAACCACCCCCCCAAAGCCCCACCAAACAAAAAATCCAACCCTAAAACTCCAGAACACCAAAATCTAACTCCCAGGGCTGGAAGCACTGCTGTCTTCTTTGCCCTTTCAAACACAATGCCTGAATTAACCATTAGTTCAAGGTTTCTCTTGGTCTCTTTAGAGCAAGAACAGATCAAGTCCAGCAATTACAGATCAGTTCAGTGTGGTCAATGTATTTTCAGACCTAGCAGGTTTTGACAGTGTCTGAAGCACTGATTTACAGGTATCAGCCAGAATCTCATAACACCCCAATTGCCTTCTTAAGTGGGGTGTAAGAATATGACTTTAAGTTGAGACTGGACCAACCCTCAGACAGAAAGCCAAGTGTTGTTTAACTGAGAGTGCAATTCCATACAGAGCACTGCAGCCACACACTGCACTCAGGTAACCATGAGCTCAAACAGATAATAATGATCATTTTCTCCTCTTCTAATTTCCATATAGAATGGAAGTAATTCACCATGTAACTGTGCACCTATGTGTCCAGCAAAGTACTGCTGAAAGGCTTGGAGCAGACCCAGGGTGTCAGGCTCCAGCTCAGCCTCCTGCTCCTTGGAGTGGCATTGACTTCCCATATAAACCTGTGGAATTAACTCCTGGGGATGGATTGCCAACACTGTTTATGTAAATGAGACATCCTTTGATATTCTCTTGGTTTTACCAACATATTTAACACTCTTTAACCTTCATAGGAAAAAACATTCATGTTATATCAATAACTGCTTTTTATATCTTTCCTCAAGGAATTCTTTCTCCACTTGAAACTCATAATGGAGCAATTGAATTCCTTCAATTCAAATTTAAATGATTCATCAGATATTTTCCACTGATTCCTCAAGCTGCTGCTCAGACACACTGATGCTTAGTCAACTTTAAAAGAGTTGTCTTTTCCTTGTTTTCCTAGTGCTGTCCTAGCCTGTCTTCCTACCAAATAATGTTCCTGCATTATCCTGGGCTTTCACACCTGATCTCCCACTGGCACATAGTGGTGGTGATCTGAGAGACAGGACAGTATTTTCTTACACCTAAATGAATAAATGGCCTTCTTCTTAACAAGGTCTGATCTAAACAGGCCAGGTGGAAGAAAAGGAATGGTACCCTTCCTTTTCACAGCAAACTAATTAATCAGTTCCTGACCTGCCCATGGTATTATTCACTCTAGCTCTGCATGTAATTAAAGCAGTGACAGGTCTTTCCCCCACATACTTCAGGGCACCATGGTACCCAGCATTGTTCCTAAAGATGCTTTATCCCATGTGTACACAGGATCTTGACCAAAACATCCTGTAGCACCATGCCGTGGAGAGCAAAAGCCCATGTTGTGCCTGTCATGGAATGTCAGTGGTGCTAATTCATGTGAGGGCCTGGCCTGGCTGGGCCACCCCTGCCATTGCTCCTGCACTGGCAAGGCCATGCAGACTGCCTGGGCTTGCAGCAGCTGCTTGCCATCCTGCATGTTTGGAGTGGGTGATGCTATGGGAGATCTCCTCACTCCCTCCATCAAGCCAGTCCCTCTTGCCAAAGGTAGTATCTGAAAGCTGCTGCAATGCTTAAAGAGAGCAGCCTGCTGATAAACTGAGTTTTTTCTCTCTGTCACAACCAGGGTAATTTCCAGGACCCCAGATCACCTTCCTGTAGCAAAACCAGGAGGACTGCAGCAATTTTGAGGCCCTAAAGCTGCTGTGAAAATCCCCTTGCTTCAGCTTTTGTTTTCAGCCAACATTACTGTATTCCTACTGTTCCCATTTAGTACAAATAACTCAGCTGAGCACCTAGAAGAGATGTAAATTGTGGAGTAGCTGAAAATGGTCATTATTTGTGCTTTCCAGTTCTCAGATGGATGAACCAGATAGGTGGTATTAGCCAGCTGTGCACAACGCCCCAGGTACAAACCCCCATCTGAGAACAAGTGCCGAGAGTCACTGGTGCCGGTGTAGTTCAGTGTGTAATGTATCTACCGGGTCTTGTTCTTCCATTATACGTATCTTGTCCACCCAAGTGCAAATAAAATGTTATCTGCTACAAAAAAGTGCATTCTATGTTGTTAGTTAATAGTCTTACACCTGCTTCTGTCCAGGAGAGTTCTCTCCAAATGACACCCACCTTTGCTGCAGGGTAGAAATCAATGTGTTAGTGCAATATGAGAGAGCTCTCTTTTAAAAGGAACTCTCTCATTTCTTCAACATCCATGTTCTCTTCAACAGAAAATAGTTTGCATGTGCCTTTTGTTTTCTCTTCTAAAGGATGAAGGTAAGGCCTACCCACTTGTCAGAGATGTGTCCAGGCTACTTGAGCAGTAAGAGAAGACCTCTACACTTCCATCAGTGCACTTCAGAAAATACTTCCCCAAAAGACGGTAATTGGCAGTTGGTGCTGCTGCCCTGGAAGGTGACCCTGAGCATCCAACAGGATGTGAATGAGAATTCCCTTTGTGGCAGGTGTGCCAGATGTTTTGCAGCATCACTGAGTGCAGGAGGAGACTTGTCCATCCATAGAGATCACTGGGCTCCTTGAGAGTTTTGCAAGAATGGTTAGAATGGTTAGAATGCAAGAATGGTGTGAGATGTCACATTTTCTTGGGAAAGTTGATAATTTCACACCTCCTTTAATTCCAAATTTGGAACATAATAGAAATATCAAAACTAAGCTTATTGAAGTCCTTTGTTTACATCCTGGTGTTTGGATGTTTTATGGGATTCATATAAAATCAAAAAGGATTAAAAGTGCTTGATAATGCTGTAAAGTTTCAGAGGAATCAGTGATTATGTGAAACATTTCCACTCCTGTCTGTTCTGCTAGGAAGAAAAAAAAATTGTCAGTTTTAATAAGAAATGAGTTATCAATTAAATTTATACTACTCATCAACATCAGCTGTACACTCTAGGCTACTAGCAGTGTCTTCCTTTGGTAGTCAGGTCTCACCACCAGCCTCCCATCATTTCTGTGACAGCTTTTCTCCACACAGATGGAATAAGGCATGAGCTCTAATGATGATAAGAAAACCCCAATCCTAATTTTGCTTTCTTTTTCATTCTTCCCTGTTTAAGGGAGGATGAGCAGTTCTTGTTTGCACTGAGGATCTCCCTGGAAAGGTGCAGCAACAGCAGTGGCCCAGAAGAACAAGCTGTGAGCTTACAGGTCCTACCTCATGACACTAAGCATGGTGAAACAGGAGGTGTGCCAGCCTTACTTTCTTCATTAAGCCTATCCTAGGGTCTCACAGGTTTTATCTACAGTATCCTCAGAGCAGAGGTTAATAAGGCTGGTGGCTAAAATTGAAGGGCTTCTATTATCTTGTTCCTGCAGTAGTTTAGGGCCACTCACAGGGATGTGAACATCTACCTGGAAATACATCCTGACATGCCACTCTACGAGAGATGTTTCACCACTTAAGTATTATGAAATAAGAAGTTCCTCAATTTACGAATTTTTCTTTTATTCTATTTTTTTCTCTTTTCAATTGCTAGTTTCCAGTTTGGGGAACACCTGGAGATTACCCAAGGTTTGTTTGAATCAATTTCAGCCTCTGTGAGTAATTATAAAATAATATAGTTTAGGAAGAAAAAATTGAAAAATTCCTTTTTGAGAGGAAAAATGAATTAGCCTTGGAGCTTGGTGTCCTCTCCCAAGAAACTTGTGAAGTATCTCTTACAACATGAGAACAGCAATTTGATTGTATTATAAAACAGACTGGAAAAATGCACAAATCAGATTGACAGGCAGTTCCAGTCAGCAGTGATTACAAAAACTCCAGCTCACAGCATGAGCCCTCTCTAACCACATCCAGGGGGTTCTATTTTTGAAAGGGATCAAAGACCTGACAAAAATGTTCTCACCATCTTCATTTTAGAAGAATTCTGAATCACTCCATATGCCACCGTGTAAAATTTCAATTCTTTCCCTCCTCCTTTGGCAACACTGTTAGAGTGTGAGACAGGGTCAGACAGCAACTACTTGTATGACTGAGGAGTTTAAAGTTAAGCCTGAGCTTTGATGAACCATAACAATCACACCATATTTCAGAACCATTGATCTGTGAGATGGCCCAGACACTTTGCACCTCCCAGGCTCAGGCCTGTGAGGGCTGCTGCTTTGGAAGAGGCAATTGCCTGTGCACAAGGATGCTGTGGTGATGAGCAAGGCTTAGGTTTGCTCCGGAATCCTGCCTCTAACCGTCCTGCCTGTGCTGGATACTTTGGGGAAGACCCCTTCTCATTTCCTGCTGGAGATATGGTGTTGCCATAGTATATCCTGATGTGAGGGGTCCAGTGGACACCAGCGGGCTGCACGGGGCTGTGCCTGCTGGCTTGGGGTTACTACGTCACCTTTTCCTTTGTGTCACACCTGCCTCTGAACTTGCCTTACCTGTTTCTCCTCACTACTCAGCTGCCCTGCATCTGAGCAAGACCTGCCCAGGTCCTGTCTGCTCTGCACCAGTCTTAGACCCATGGCTGTGGTGAGCACAGGGATGTAGTGACACATTGGCTTGTGTGGCTGAGGAGATGATTCACGGGAAGAGCACATCCTTGCTTTGGGGCAGGATGGACAGCTGCAAGAGGTGCCTGCTTCAGTCATCCAGCACCATGTGGAACCTGCAAGTCTCCCAGCACCCTATCTGGGGTGGCTCTGCCTTCAGAGCAGGGAAAGCAGATGGCTTCCCAGCTGCAGTCAGCAGGCACCTTGATGGGCTTCTTTCTCTTCAAACCTACAGCAAATATCCCCTCTAAATTTTCTCTGCAGCCAACAAAGGAGAGAGGTGCTGCTAGGACATGGCTACTCCTATCAGCAGCTATACAGCTGAGTCCATTGGGTCCCCATTTCTCCTCACCTGCCATAAGGAAGGTGCAGGGAACTCGCTCAGGTGTGGACATCTGGACATCACTGCTGTAAGAGCATGTGATGTGGGTGCTGCTTTCTGAGTCACAAAGTGTGTAATGTGAAAGTCTTGGATGTGACCTTACTCCAGTAAGCACTTCCACACCACTGGAAGTGCTTTCTGTGCATGCATATAATCCTTTCTGAAATGCAGAAAAACCTTCTTTGAACCAAGAAAGCTCCAGATGTTGCTATAGCTCTTGCATATTTTCTTGCTCCAGAAACTAAAGGCTTTTCTTTAAATAAACAGCTGAGTTCCTGCCTTTACAGACTGTTTTGGAGCCCTCCCTCCCATAGCATCTCACAGGGACACAGCTCACAAAGGCTGCTAGACCATCAAGTGCAGAGCTAGTCTAAACCTGTCACAAATATCAGTGCTGATTCCATATACTAATTATATGTTGTGTAAAAAAGTATTTCCTAAGAGGTTTGGGTTTTTTTAAGTTAAACTGAAGATCTGGATCTTTTCCTTTTTATGTGTCAACAGACTAGATAAACCAGAATGGAAAATCCTGCAAGAGGCATACTTCATGTATCAGTACTGCATATCAGCATCACATCTCTGGAGTGCCTTCTTTGTTATGGAATGAACCCTGTTGTTATAAAAGGAATCTTTCTTTAAAGGAGTATCCTCAGGTTTAACATGTATTTTTTATTTCTCTTAATTTATTGCTTATCTTTGAAGGAGCAGGAGATCCCCTTGTCCACCTTCTGAGTGCTAATGGCTTTTAGCATGATGGGTCATTTTACCAGGTGGGCAGGGAGAGTGCAGAATGAACGATATAAAGAGGACAGGTGGTGGCAAGCAGGAGTTTGCTGATGACACACCTTCAGGGGTTTCCCACACAAAAGGAATTTCACAGACTAGAAATGTCACAGCTCTGTTCATTGTGCTCACAGCAGCCATTCCTCCATCACTGTACCTCACATCACCCATTTTTGCAAAAAGTTACCAAGGAAGAGTCTAGACAAGCAATCCTAGCAACCCCTGATAGACATTGCTTGTCTTAATCCCAGTCATGAGCTGCACTGACAGATGACTTCATGATGAAAGAGAAACGTGGTCCCTGGTGATTCCACAATCTTTCACCTACCAGTTTCCTCATAGAAATAGGCTTAAATGGTTAAACTGTGAAGTAGCCATACAAAAGAAATCAAGTGTTAAAAAGATAAAGATATCATCATTAAGATATAATTACAACTACTTGGTACAGAAATTGGGGTTTTAACATATGCACGCTGACATTGTGGGCCTGCAGTTGTAACATTTTTGATTGATGCACCTCGACTTTCTGAAGCATCCCCATGCAGAGAACCCACCTGAGGTGGCAGCACGCCTGCAGGAAATCTGTGCTAGCAAAACCACCCTGCGGCTCGGTGCAAAAGAGAAGAGACTCTGTGGCCGTGCCTGCAGAGGTCTAGCTTAGCCTACAGTTTACCTTATTGAAATCTCAGCATGGGCAACGTTAGAGCTCACAGAAGCAAAGATCTTTGCTAAGAACCTAATTAAGATGAGTGCAGTCTGGGCAGATCTTGCCTGGACACAGAAGTCAGGGCTTCAGCGTTACTGTGGACAGGACTTTAGTGTTAAGTCTTCAGGGATGGTTCTGGGAACAGCTTACAGTCCCCTGAAGCTGCACTGATTTAAAATGAGCTGTAAGGCATTTCCTGGTGCTGCATTTATAGAAATCAATGTGTACTACAATTTTACACCCCTCTTTTTAGGAAATGCCCAGGCTGGCAGGTGGTGACAACTCTCTTATAGGTGCCTGTGCTTCAAAACTTTTCCAGAGCACTGTACAGGTTTCCTCCCATGCCCTTTGTGCTCAATTTTGTTGTTTGCCATCATAAAACAGTGTTTCTGCCTATTTAAATTAGTTTAGTTCTTTTAAGCTGGCCAGGCATTGGCAGTACAGCAGCAATGTCTGATTTATATCCATTTCAACTTTTTATCCTTATAGCCTTTTCCTCCAAAACTAACAAAACCTGAACCAATGTAGGTGGGTTTCATGCCTTTTTTTTTCTAACCAGACCATCAGCCCATTGCTTAAATTGCTGAGCAATAGTAAAACTCCAAATTTAAAATAGAAAATCCAAATATAAAAACAAGTATACACAGCAGCAATGTATTCTGTGATCTCTGCATCTCTTACATAGCTCTTCTGGCATATCCAAACCAACAGATGTTGATCATGTGCTTTGGACAACTCTTTCCAAATACGTGAGAGACATCACATTTTTGAGCCAAAAATGGTCTTAAGAACAAGCAAAACCAAAGTAGCTAAACTGAGCTAACCTTTGGGTGCATGCATGTGTATCCAGTTTAAAAATGGCCATAGGTTTTAAGCCTGTAAATTCACCGATAGCATTCAGGTTTGAACATATTGAAGTGTTTATTCAGTATTGTGTATTGGCTGAGACAGGCAGCTTCTGACAGGCAGCTTGAAATGACACCTTTAACTAGAAAGAAAGTAATGAAGCAATTTGGTGACTGGAGAAAACTTTAAAGGGTTTGGGTGTAAGAGGGTGCAAGAGAGAAACCCAGATTACCTCTGTGTCCTGGAGCAGCACTGAGGCATTGTTTGTTACTGAAGTAATTCACTACAGAAATACATATTCTTGGTGTTTTCCTTGCAACCTGCACTGCTCTGTGAGCTCTCTCATAGAAAGCCACGAACAGCTATGTATGATTCTGTGAACTGAAGTGCAGGAGGAAATGTGGATTCAAGACCCCTCCATACTGGAACCAGACTCCTTCCTGCCCTCACCAGGATCCATCCCTGCCTGATGCTGAACAAATCCCATATTCACAGGGCTTGGCATCCCACATGGGCATGACTGAGGCACAAACCCAGCCCTTCCAAAACTGCCCGATGGGAACTCTCTCCCTCTTTTCCCAGGCTTGGCTGCCACTATTTTAACCCAGCATCAGGCACCTCCATTAGAGATCAGCTGCACTTACATCCTCATGCATATTGGGGCTTTGCCTGCTCTTGCCATTTGCCAAACTTTACTGATATAAACACTGGATTTCTTGCTCAGCGCTAGTGCTTGCACCAATGTGGCTATGTCAGCTGTTGGCATCAGTTGCAGAGATCAGGGCAAACTTCCAGAGCAGATCAGACCTTGGATTTCTATCAAAACTCATCTGTTTCTGGCTGAGAGTTATTCTCACCACCTTTATAGCTGGGTGGGATAATGAGCTATTGAATCCACAAATTAGCACAACATGGAATTCTTTTAATAGCTTTCCTCTACAGAAAGTCAAGGCTGCTAGTGCGTCTTGTGTACACCAGCCAGCCCAGCAAGCTAGAGGACTTAACAGCTGACAGTGTCAATTGTTTTTAAAGTGTTACTGCACTGCTGACATTTGAAAAGCAGTTTAATATTTCTCCCATGACAGTCACTTCAAACATTCTGGAAACAACCCGTATGAAACCATGGAGAACAGTTACAACACTTGTCTTTTCTGAGATGCCCAGGCCAGATTTGGGTACAGCTTGTGCTGGGCAGGACTGTGAGGTGAACAATGCAGCAAACAGAGCTCCTCCATCCACCTAAATCCACTTGGCAATGGGGGTGCGCAGGGGGTGAGCCTCACACCTCAGGCCCTGCCTCAGGAGTGTTGTAATTAAAGAGCACAAGGGCTGGAAGGAATTCACGCAGAGCTGCTGCAGCAGCGCTCCCTCTGCAGCGAGTTGCAGCACCAAGGGTTAACACTGCTGCCTGCCTCACAAATCTGCATAATGCCTTGCTTTGGCAGCTCATTTGCATAATTTTAAATTACTCTTTTGTCTGGAAAATAAAATCTAAAACACAGCTTCAGACATAAGTGGTAGATACTAATGTTTCGTACCCTAAGAAGGCTTGGTTAAGTCTATTTTTCTGAACACGACAATAGAGGCTGTAAAAATAATTTTAACAGAGAGATGTTGTTTCTTTATTGCACAGCCTTGAGTGCCATTTTGACTATCTAAATAAGGTCTAATGCGCTCAACCCACCCCTCAGAGAGGGGATGAAGCTTGCCTCCACACGCTCTGACTCCCTGACTCTCCGGAGGGCTCTGCAGCTCCAGCGTTTGCCAGGAGTGTGTGGGGGTGTGTGTGGGGGTGTGGGTGTGTGTGTGTGGGGGTGTGTGTGTGCTCAGCCCGCCCCTCTCATTAAACTGCAGAAACAATGCAGCAACCGGAGACTGAATCCCTGTCATCAGCACATCCTTACCAGGGATGAGTTCCCAGGCTGTAGCTGTGTACCCAGAGGTGTCGACACACTGGTATGAGCTCAGTGTCCCACCTCCTGCTGCCAGGAGGGGTTCAGCTCAATAGAGGATGGATATCTACATTTCCTCAGATGAATCACACTCCCAGCTCCATTGACTAAGTCTCCATTGCCTATCGTGGGAGATTAGACACCTAAATTCAGGTATCTGTTTTCTGGATCTGATTCCCACTCCAGCTGACAGCCTGTGAGGTGGTCTTTGTGGGCAGAGCCCCATACCTCTCAGCTATTCTTTCCCTCCCCCTGGCAGACAGATACAAAGCACAGTATCTTCTACTCTCAGTGATGTGTTTCAGTGTAGGAGAAGGGGCTATTAGCCTGCACTGGAACTTCAGTGTGTTTTAAATCATAGCTTATCAGAACAGCAGAATAAATCCTAGGAAATAAGAAGCCAAATGGATAAGTCACCTACCATTATGACTGAAGTTTATGTGAACTCCTGCCCTAGTGCCTTACATACTATAAACTTCTGCACATTCCTCAGGCAAAAACCTGTAACTTGTGTATTAAAATTGAACAGCACTTCCAAATGGGACATCTCAAACCAAAGTATTTGTGCTCTTGCCCCTGTAGTCCCAAAAGCTAGGTGACACAAGAAGACATTTCCCAATGGACACCAGCTCCCCCCCAGCAATGTGCCCAGCAGGCATTCTGCCCAGAGGAGCAGCCAAGGGGCTCCCTCCCCTGCCAGCTGGAAGGCATGGTGACAGGGAAAACTTTAGGCAAATTTAGCTGGGTCTAGGTTGTACAAGATGTACGGGGGGGAAAGGCCAAGTATAAGTACATAATCCTGAATGAACAGATCTGTCAAACGCTAACAAGTTTCTACCTGGCTTGTTTAGTTCAGTTTTTCTTTTGCCCGGTGCTCATAACCTAAATTCAAACTTTGAAGTTTCCTGCAAGTGATAATATACTGACTGCCCTCCTTCAGATTCTAGTGGCATTACAGTTTTCATGAAAATGTTTCAAAGATGACTTAGGGCCATATTTTTTCTTCTTTCCCATTCTGCAATATTTAAACCTTTTACTTGACACTTTTTAAAAAAATTAGACAAAGTAGATATACAGTATTAAACATTTAAGCCCCAAAAATTAGTCTTAGTTCACAGCAAAAGGCAAGTGAAACCAACTGTATGTTTAGTTAGTAGAAAGTAATTCTGAATTTGCAAATCTGCCTGCAGTTTCATGTCAACTACCTGCCTGTCTACAGAAATACCCTTACACATATGCAGGTATATACAACAATGTTGCAATTGCTGTTATTCACAATAAAATGTTCAGCCATCAGTTAACTGTGTCCCTTTCCTCTTAACTGCAACATAAGAAAAACCTTCCAGACTATTTATTCATATTTTCTTTCCTCCATTAGTTTCAGGGAAGCTAAATGTTAACTGCCAGAGCAGTTCCCAGCACAGTCTTCGCGTGCTGCATCTCCTATTGACCACTGTCTGCGCTGCAATTTTTTTTCTGCCTTTCAGTACTGAAGCTCCATCACCATAAAAATCCTATTTCATGGGACTCCCAGATGTCAGAGCTGCCTCTCTTCACATGAATTTAACATCTACTTTTTTGACATTTAATCACTTCCATGACTGGTTGCAAGACTCACTGCAACTGTGTTCTCAGCTAGGGAAGACGCTATAGGGATATGGAAGAACAATAAAAAACAGGCATCCTGTTCTATGTGAGTGCCCTTAGTGATTGAAAGGGGGAAAACAAAGAAGAAAAAAAGCTCACAAGATTTTTAGCAGAAGGTACAATCTTCCCTGGAAGCAAAACCCATAATTTAAAGAGAATGGGCTGTGTTTGACACTTTGCCTACACCTCCTAATGGGAACTGCTGAAACATGCAAGGGATATTTCAGAAGGGATGGTGGATTTGTAGCCTCTATGTACACTCATTTTGCACAGGCCAAATTTCTCCTGAACAGCCACTGTTTATGAGCCACTACTCAAATGACACAGCCTCTGGTTGGCTTAAAGTGCCAGCTGTAAATGGAGGCTGCTTTGGAGCTATTTCACAAGCAGCTCAGTTTTCTCTCTGTGTGCCTGTGCTATTGTTCAAATCAGCACTTTGGGCTCGAAACTCATCTTCCTCTCACCATCTTCTGTTTGATGTTGTGGAGCAGCCTGAGAGCACACGACCTGGCCTCCTTTGGGGTGAAACCAAATGGAAAACTCTGCTCCCAAAGTGCATCATTATCTCTGGGGGAACTGTGGATGTTCAGTCCGTGAGGGACAGCTAGAGCTGGCCAACAAAACCACCCTCAAAAGGTGGGCACTTGGCACCCACTGCTTTGTGCTACACTGGACTTCTCTGGAAATTTTAAAATTTTAGTATTTTTTTTCAAAGGGAATTAAAACCCAAGAACCATCTACTATTTCTTCCTATATTATAAATAGCCATCCATGACAAATGGCTATTTAATGACAGAGAAACAGCAGCTGAAAAGTAGGCTGAAAGTATGTACACTGAAAGGTGAATCCTGGCCCCACTGGAGTCCATGGAACAATTCATTTGCTTTTGACCTGGAAGGTCTCCACTCCTTTCCCTGACAGAAAAAAATTTACTCTGCAATAATTTCAGAAGGCAGTACATGAATCAAGGGCACATAGAACTATTGCTGTGAATGCATTTCACCCGCACATTTTATAAAGGTGATTTTTTTTTTCAAAACTGCCACTTTTAAAGGTAAATAAGGTTAAGACAAGAGTAGCTAACCCAAGCAAATGGAACTAACAGGAAAATAAAAAACCCTTTTCTTGTCCTAGTTAATCATCTGGACTCCCTTGACAGCCTGCAGACAGGTAAGAAGGAGAAGGCAATTCCACAGGGAACCCAGACAACCCCCCAGGAACGTATGCCCACATTTAAGGTTGCTAAAGTTCAAACAAATTCTGTCTTTCCTTACCAGGAACTTACAGGAAGCTGCTCTGATACAAAAGAACACAACTCTGTTTTACAGCTGCCTGCACAGGAACACCTGCCTGGGTGACACAAAGTCTCAGAGGTACACCCACCATGTACACTGTGCACGCCAGCTCTGCCCATGCCACCTTACAGGGACAGTCACACAAGCGGCTGCCCACAGCCTCTGCTCCCTTGGCTCCTGCACAGCGCCCAGGATGCCTGGGGAGCTCCTCTTGTCACGCTCAGCTGCATTTGTCAGCGGACAGGCCTGGTCTACACATAAAAAAGTGATAATGTAAACTTTGTGGTGGGGCCTGGACAAGAAAAGATGTCCTGGATGCCCAGTCAGAAGGAATAGATGTTCAGAAGTGTCTCTCTGAGAGCTGGAAGAGAAAGACGCAAGAAAGCAGCAATGGTGAGAAGCAATGTCAAGTGAGTGTCAAAATCTCAGTCTACCAGGTACTGGTGGATCTACAAACTCCACCGAACACTTGGCAGAGACCTCACTTTGATCCCGGACATGCTGTGCCAACACCCCTAAACAGAGAAAGCAAACTGTACTGTATAGTAAAGAAAGGAGAAACAGATCATAGATTACTTGAATTATTTGGGTTGGAAGGGACCTTAAAGACCATCTAGTTCCAACCTTCCTGCCACAGGCAGGAACACCTTCCACTAGACCAGGTTGCTCAAAGCCCCATCCAGCCTGGCCTTAAACGCTTCCAGGGATGGGGCATCCACAGCTTCTCTGGGCAGCCTGCTCCAGTGCATCACCACCTTCACAATGAATAATATCTTCTTTATTTCTCATCTAAATCTGCCCTCTTCTAGTGCAAAGCCATTACTACGTGCCTTTGTAGAAAGTCCCTCTCCAGCTTTCTTGTAGGCTAAATTCCTTGCAGAATCCTAATTTCTATCCCTGGAGTCCTTCACTGCAGAGCTGAAAGAGGAAATGCAGAGTAGATCAGACAACGGAGAAAGGAGATCAGGCACCTGCAGTATTGCTTGATTTTAAACAGATGTACTTCAGTCCAGTAGCAAGTGTTGTATCTGCAGGCTGTGTGAAAAAGCTCACCATATTCACTTCTGAGTATCTGAGTCTCAGCCAAATTTTGACACAAATTTCTGGTCTCAGAGGTCTTTGTTAGCTTAACTGACCCAAGCATCAGAGGTGCAGCAGGACAACCACCTAGTACTGCAGCTAGGGGAAAGACAAAGATCAGAGCGGAGCTCAACTTTTTTTAGTCACTGAAGAATCCACAGGGCAGAGAGAAATGGTGTGTGCACTACTGAGAACTGAAGAACCCACTGTAAGAAAAGTTCAATGGAAAATGAGTTTTCATCAGCTCTGAACCTTATTAAGCTACCTGCTCTTTTGTGGCCTTAAACAGTACTTCATAATACAAAAGAAACCAACACCAGCATCATTTTGTGCAGAAGACAAATGATTTTTCTGTTACAGTGACTTCTTTACTTGATAGCCAGGTTTAAGTCAAAAAATAAGAGACTATAGACACTCAGTATCTGACATCAAGATGAAATTTCAGCTGTCATGAAATTTAAGCAATGTATAAAAAAATCAGGCTATGACAACCTGGGACATGAGCATGACAAAACATTGCCCAAGACAGCAGAAAGCAAATGGCTGGAAGTGCAGTCCTCAGATGGAATTGTCTGATTTCTAGTGTTAACTTGCAAACTATGCAACTTGTGTTGCAAAACACAAGGATGTAGTTTAAAAGCCTGAGGTTCCCAGCCCCCAAGAAACCACTCTGACACTATACCTAGACAGAAAGAGGGGAAGAGGCATTGAGGGACCTGCATTGCTTCAGTTTGTGGCACAAGGTGATGGAAACCTTGCGATGTACTTTGCTGCTCATTATAGGAAATTCTTTTCAGCCTTGGGAACAATCTAGAAACTGCAGTTTTCTGCACAGCATTCTTGCCTGACATTTCCAGGAATGCTGGCCTCATTTCTTCCAGAGCAAAATACAATCTTATGGTGCCAGCCTGATGTCATCTCTGTTGACATCTGGAGTTAACAGCCGGGAAAGTGCATTCTGGAGCTCTCCTCCACTGCCTGAAGCCTTTACTTCTACTCAGGGCCTTCTCCCTGGCTTCTGCATGTCCCATCAGCTGCAAACAGTGCTGCCTGTGGTACACCTGCTGGCATCTGCTCCCACTGTTTACAGAACAAAGTCCCTTGCAGTCCTCTTATCCCAATTCTCCCATCTTTAGCAGGGCCCCTCCCTTCAGAACTAACAGACTTCTGTGTAATCCACCAGGCCTGCAGCTGCCGAGTAGCAAGCAGTTGGGAATAAATCTGTCCCAGTGCATGTTATTCAGAAGCTTTTTGTGACGTGAAAGTTCCTGACGCACTGGAACTGAACTTCTGTGGAGCAGGAGACTGGATAAGACGACCTCCAGAGATTCTTGCCAAACTATGTGCTTCTACCAGTCTGAAAACTTCAGGAAACACTGACTCTCGTCAAAACTCAATTTCAGACATGATAGCAATGATCGACAGGAGTTATTTTGTATGGTATTTCTAAGCTGACAAAACTCTTGCACGGAAAATATACCAGCAAGAAACTTGTTCTGCTGGTTGGGTGTTGGTGTATTTATAGTTGCACCTTCATAAGGAAGCTGCTCCTTTACCTGTAGATCGGAAAATAGCACTATCTACACACAGAGGAGCTGTGCAATGTAGGGAGCCAAATTCTTAGGCCAAGACACACAATGTTGACTTAAAGGTACATTTTGTAAAGAAGAAAAATCTGGTTTGGTTCTTAAGGGTTTTTTTTTCATGACCAGGCAAATATGAATTTTTAAATACCATTTCAGTATTGGATGCTGTCATCCAACAGACTGGGGCAATCGTGAGGACTTTGGAAAAATCTTCTATTTTGAAATTCTTAAAAAACACAAGTTGTAAAAATGAGCAGTTCTGCAATCAGAAAGCAATTCTATTTGAAGTCAAATTCAGATAATCCAAGGGCCATCAAGCTGTAACCCCCGTAACTGTCTTCCAAGAACTGCATCAGTGGCAGAGGCAGGCATTCAATGGTAATGACAAAGTCAACCAGTAAGATGCAGCCTCACATCCCTGAGCTGGAACTTCCTCCGTATTCCAAACTCGTGTCAGAAAAACATCACTGTCAGTTGAGCACTTGGCTTTGTGTCCTCTCACCTACGCTTAGTTGCCATTTTAGACAGCAGTGTAAACTCTTCGTGTGAACAAGAGCTGACATTTGCACTACTCAAGTTTATTCTGGCTCTGAACACAAGTTCCATTTTTAATTTTTTTTTATTTTTGCTCATGCTGAGTGTTTGCATTGGCAAAGCCACGAGCAATGGCTAAAACTGGGGTTTAGACACGATGTAAATAAAGCTACAGAAAAGGATTGTTTGGAAATGGCCAGCAGCAGACTGCTGAGGCCTAACAGATGTGCCCCCCTTTAGGGCTTTCCCAGCTCCTTTCCTGTATCTAACAGGTCTCCATAACCCATTAACTTTTAAAGGCTGTGTGTTAATGGTGGAAGGAAGGGAGTAGTGGAAATCTCTTCCTTTTGCCCACCCTCTTAGAGAATTCCAATGAACACATCATAGCATTTGGAAATGTAAATGCTTTGGAGAACTACACCTTGAACAGAAAAGGAAACATAAATATCTAAAACTTCCCAAAACCTATGAAAAATTCTTGACAGGGCTCTGCAGGAATTCACGTGACTCATCTTCCTACTGTTCAATGGAAAAGAGGAATGACTGACAAAGGGAAATATTCATTTTTTTTGTCTGGGAAAAAAAAATAAATTGAGAAGCAAGGCTTTTCAGGTAGTTATCAAAATACAAAAGTGATTCTGATAAAATAAGTGAGGTCAAGACAGCTCACAAGAATCTCTCACTGTGATAAACACCACAAATATTTTCAGGGAAAGCATAAAGACTGATGTTGGGAAAAAAAAAAGGCAGAAAAAACCTAACAAACTTAGGCACAATCAAACACAGAACTAAAGAATCCATAAACTCTAAGCTCTGTCCTAACATGAAAAAAAAGCCAAAAGGTAAACACTGACCTACTAGTTTTTAAAAGCACAGCTACTGCACTATCTCACTACCAAACAGAATGAGTCCTATTCCATGCCTTCTGTATTTCCAGAAACCTCTTAATATTTTCCTCCCAGGATAAGCTAAATCACTTATTTGTATTCTTGAAGGCATTTGAGTATCACCGCCACTTGAGAACAGAACATAGGGGTAAACTTCATCTGAAAATAAGAAATCTGGAAGGCATCACTTGAATATTTCTTCTCTCTATGACATGTCCTCACGTTAATGATAGTTGGGAAAAAACCTTCACAAACTCCCCGAATCTTTGGGCTGCAAGCAGCTGCATCAGCCGATTCTTGGATTAGCTCCTTTCAGCTGTACTGGAGAAAAAGCCTAGGAAGAAAGGGGAGTTGAAGATGGGAAGTTGCAAAGTTCCTTACGGTGTGAAAGTGGGGGAACAAACTGAGATTTTTAGGGTTTATGATTATACTAGACTCAGAAATTAATTCTAACTCACTGAACTAGATTCTTAAAGTTTTTTGGTACCATTATCACGTGATTACCATCACTCTTCACATGCTAAAAAATTCCATGTCCGTTTTCCAAATGTCTGATTTCCTGAAAACAAGCAACAGCAGGCTGCAAAAGCAGCAAATTCCAGTTTAAAAAAAAAAACCAACAAACCCACAAAAAAGTCACCAAAATCAAAGCTAGGTACAATCCCTGCTAAGGTGTTTAGTTTCTATAGAAACAAATGGCTGTTTTATTGACTTTGCTACTCAATCTTCAGTACATTGAGATGTTAATTTGTTAAAAACAGCTCCATTGGCAAGGTGTGATCTCTTGGAACAGCTCAGTTAAATCCTGTTCAGAGGGAAGGCATGCAAGGCCAGCAGCACCGAGAGTTTCACAGCGTGGTAGCTTTTTATTCTGATATACCACCAATACAGTGGTTAGTCGAGAGAAGACTGAAAAGGGACTGCATCAATAGATATAAATATCTTAAAGGAATGTGTCAAGAGCATGGTGCCAGATTTCTTCCGGGAGCCCAGCGGTAAGACTACGACTAAAGACCATAAACTGAAATACAAGTTCCACCTCAACACAAGGAAGAGCTGCTTTACGCTGAGAGTGGCAAAGCACTGGAACAGGCTGCTCAGGGATCTCGCTCCCTCTCTGGAGACATTCCAAACGCACCTGGACACGTTCCTATGCCCCCTGCTGCAGAAGACCCTGCCTTGGCAGAGGGGCTGGACTGGATGATCTCCAGAGGTCCCTTCCAACCCTAACGATTCTGTGAACCTCCCTGAAAAATGGTGAAAAATCCCGGCTGCTGCAGGGAGGACTGACCAGAAATGCAACAAGAAACGCAACTGGACAGAGCCAGCACCGGCCGTGAAGAGCGGGTGCTGAGGGGCGCTGCGTTTGAAGCACCTGCGGGCATCGGGGAAAATCCATGACCCCCCACAAGGCACCACTGGAGACCAGCACACTGAGGCCTCACACACCCACACCGCCGATTCCTCCCCGGAGCCGCCCCGGCCAAGGGGAAGCGGCTCCGTTCCCGCCCCGCGCCTCAGGGGCAGCCGCGCGCGCCGCCCGCCGGGGAGCCGCTCTGGGGAAAGGGAGGGGGAGACAGAGAGCCGAGGGGAGGCACGTGGTGCTTTACGTCCCGCTCGCGCAATGACGCCATCGCGCCCCGCCGCGAGGGCGACGTACCGGGCCAATCGGCGGCGCGCTTAGTGGCAGGGGAGGGAGCCGCGCGCGCCAGTCAGCACGAGGCTTGCACGCGCGCCGCCGCGCGCGCCGGTCAAGCCCCGCCCCTTCCCTGTCGCGGCGCACGGAGGGCGGAGGAGGGGGGAGGGAGAAGGGCCCGCTGGAAGCCAAGATGGCGGCGCGTGCGTGAGCGCGGCGCGGGCCCAGCTCCGAGCGGCGCCGTTGCGGCCGTT